>JAXQQM020092609.1:0-106737 GCA_034641835.2 Pinus albicaulis
AGGCCTTGTGGTGGTTTCATATGGATTGGTAGGTCATTGTACACACTATTGAATCTAGTGTAGTACTCTTGAACACCTTCTCTAGCATTCCTCTTAATGTTCTCATATTCTGATAGAATATGGAGGGGGTTATTTTTTATCTCCCATTTGCTTAAAAATAATTGATGGAAACCAGGGAGGTCATTGATACTATTAGGGGTTAAGCCTTTGAACCATTTTCTTTCTTCTCCCCCTAAACTTTGAGCAAACATCCTATTTTTAACTATTTCATCATCTATTTCATGTCTATCAAAGTAGTCATCCATTTTTTCCACATGTTATTGAGCTGTAGTAGAACTACTAGCATCATATAAAGGAATTTTGGACTGATAATCTGGTAGTAGGACAACTAAAGGTAAAGGAAGGACTAAGGGAGCATACCATGTTGCCATGATATGGAATTGTGGTGGAAATGGGGGGTTTACAAGTGGAGGAAGGTGATGAAGTGGGGTGGTTTGAATAGTGAATTTATGAGTGTGTGTAACAAAAGTGCTTGGACCAGCTAAGAATTGTTGAGTAGATTTAGGATGAGAGAAACCAAAGTTATCAATGTAATGAAGATCATGTGGAGTGGATGGGGAGGTTTCTCTGCTGCTATTGTGTTGTGAATTTTGGGGCTCAAAGTCTATCTGATATATACCACTAAGTGACTTGGTTCTAGATGGGTTTCCTATAAAAGGTAAGTCAACTTGGGTATCTTGCAGAGCTGTGATATTTTCAAGGACAAAATTTTCTCTGTGAATTGGTCTGAAAATAGTTGGATGTTTGGATGTAGGAGACTTCCTAAGGATGTTTTCAGGATTATCAACTATTTCAAGTGGATTTGGGTCAGGATGGGATCTAGTATGAATTATTTTAGAAACCAAGATTTAGACCCAAAGGTAAGAAATTTTTTTCCAAATATGATAGTCTTTGAAAAGGAAAACTAATCTTGTGTAAGAAAACTTATCCTCAAAGTTCTCTCAGCTGGGTTTAATGATGTTTTTATAATGAAATAAATTTCCCAGTGGAGTCTATGGAAAACCAAGGGGAATCAGCAGGCCTACTGAAAACCAGTGGAGTCACCAGGTAGAAGATTTTTGCTTGTTTTCTAAGACTGGTTGTTCTCCACCATCAATAATCAGAAACCAATCTTGGAAGACACTTGATTCATTTTAAGAATGGGATTTTCTGAGTTGTGAAGTTATCTATTACTCAGTATTTTTCCCCAGTGTGATCGTCACTATGTTGGCTCCCTGTGATTTACAAGATTGGCAAGAATAAATGCTGCAGGGGGCCACATCACAACCACTTTGGAATCCTAGGACCTAGCCATCTTGGATTCAGAGAGGGATCTCTCTATTAAGTTTTTTCAAAGGATATATCTTTATACTTTGTTTATGATATTAGGCTAGTTATGAAGCTCAGAGAAATTTTTTGTTTATTTGGTTGGGATGGATATCATTAACTGAAGAGGTTAACTGAAGGGTGAAGGTGAGAGTAGATTGAAGAATGTTTCAGCTGAAAGGAGAGGTCATGAAACAATGTCAACCCATTGGGCTATGGAGTCACAAAAGGATTTAATTGTACAACAATTCTGCAAGGGTTCCCATAGGGAAAGTCATCTATATCAAAGGATATTTTAGATTGAATTGTGATATGAAATGTTAAACTATTGTGAAAGAAGTAAAGCTAACAAAAAATTAAGCAACTATTAACTTCACTAAAACAAGAAAATCCTTTCAAAGTAATTGTTTGAAGTAAGAAAAAGGATAGGGAAAACCATAGAGTTCTTTTGAAAAACCCTTATTAAAGCACACTTTTCAGAAAACAATCCAGTAATCATAAGACTACTTTCAGAAAGAAGAAAACATATAAGAAAACAGGGAAAACAGCCTAAGATCAGACAGAAACTTTGAATTCTATCCTGCTTTTGGCATACTCTCAAGGGATATTTCAAGGAAACTGTTAAAGACTAGCCAGAGGATAGGGAAAACCATAGACTTCCCTGGGTTAAATCTACTTAAAAAACCTTTAAAATTACATTCAAAAACAATATCTCAAGTTGTACACAGAAAGACATGGGCTCACCGACATTTCTTCACTGGTTATACTCTATTGAATCATTCTTAAATCAACAAGCTGGATAAAACTAGAGGGA
The DNA here is from genome assembly GCA_034641835.2 of Pinus albicaulis. Classification (NCBI taxonomy): domain Eukaryota; kingdom Viridiplantae; phylum Streptophyta; class Pinopsida; order Pinales; family Pinaceae; genus Pinus; species Pinus albicaulis. Next base: position 2,180 of record JAXQQM020092609.1, read on the forward strand.
AATTAAGAATCCTCTAAACATACCTTAGCAGAATAAAATATAAAGATAAAGCTTTCAGACAAAAATAGGGTACTTTTTAGTAAATCCTACTCTAAATTTTCTGTTCTTTATCAGAGAAAATGGACAACATGTAAAACATAAGGAAAGAAAAAAACAGTGAGGAATAACATCACCATTAACATAGACCATCATCCCATGAATCAGCTTGTTTTACTGATGTTCAAACCAGTTACATACTTCAAGTCCAATAGGTCTGTACAGCTCAAAACTTCTCTTCTCAGCCTAGTATTCTTCAACTACTCAACAACAATTCAACGGCTTCAACAACTATCTTACACCTCAATGATAATATAACCAACAACAACAATGAACTCCTCATGTAATATTTATAGATAAATGAAAAGCGGGTTTCTAATGGTTCATAAATGACAGAGTAAATGTTTTTACCTTTGATACCATGCAAGGCCCAAGAAAAAATATATTTAAGTCTAACTCTGCGTTTACATTAACTTTCTGAACTCCTTGGTTGCTTTTGTTGACTTTTAGGCTTTTTAGGTAGGCTTGTAATAACTTCTAAGCTGTCTTTACAAATATCTCTAACTGTAATAACTTTATGTGTCTTTTTGAGGAAAATTAGGCTGGTAGGTGGCATTTTGGTCCTTTGGAAGAGTAATTGCTTCAATGATTTGTCATTTGAATCTTTTCCTCTATTGATCTGTCAGTTTAGTGGCTTTAACTCTAATTAGGCCTTGATTATGCTTTTTAGACTATATCTATCATCTTTCTACTTTGGTCCTTTGCTGATTGTATTTTTAACCTTTGTTCACAGTCTCTGTCTTTGTCCTTAATCAATTTTTTAACCTTTATCCTTTCACTGTGATTAAGTCTTTAATCCTTTGTTTCTTCACCTTTTTATTAACCTTCTCTATCTTCATGTCTGTAGGGGTTTCTTGCTGCACTAGAGGGTTGTATGAATCAACCAATGTACATGAGTCATTGGTAAAACACATAAAAGCCATGGTAAAATACCTTCTTGAATTTTTAAATCCCAGGATCGTCATCTTGAGATTCTACAACTTGTAAAATTGTTGTGGGAGGGCTTAGCTCATTTGTCCGCCATTAAAAACTACAAACAAACAAAAAACATTAATAAAAACCTGCATTTTTGTGTTTACTGCGTTCAGAGGATCGAGGGAGACGGAGGAGCGATGTAGAGGAGGAATATGCATAAAAGAGAGGGGTTCCATGGCTAAACCGGGTGGAACAGCCAAATTTTTGAATATTGGCGCGGAAAAATAAAAGGTGGTTTTGCAAAACCATAGGTGGTTTTTGCGCTAGATACAAGTGGGGAGTGGTTTCGGGTTGAATGAACACGATTCCACTCAGCAGAGGACGCGTGTCCAACTCAAAACTGCTTTTTTCGCATTGAAAATGCATGTTAAAGTGTTTTGGTGAAATGGGCACGAAGTTGAACGAGGGCCGTCAGATCTGGGGGAGCCAGATCGACGGTGGTGGGTGAGCGCGATGGGAGGAGATGCGCGGTGGCGGGGGATACTGGAGGACAGGTGGCATGAAGGGATTGGGCCGGTGATCGGTTTAGTGGAAGGTGGGCCAGCCACGTGACATCAGCTCTTTTGTCGAGAGGTGGAAAGGTTAGCTGGCGGGATTGAATGGTGGAAATAAAATAGGAACCGTTAGATCCGAAAGATGAACGGTCCTAATATTTTCCATAGAGGCATGGATAAGTAATGTTTGGGAGAAAGGATGATATGGTGAGGAGGCGACCACCGTCGGATCGATGAGATCGACGACCAAGATCTTGCCGGGAATACGTAGTGCGAAGGGGTGTAATAATGGATAAAGGGGGCTCAACGAAGCGGGAGGAAAGTTTTATGGAAAAAAAAAGGACTCGGGGGCTAGGATAAAAAGGCTGAGACCTAGCCAACAGTCATAGGCTTTCGTCATGTTGTAGCTCCTAGATACAGCCTTGAGTTCTATAAATACCAGTGCCTAGGGCATTTTAAATGTAAGGAGAATATGACTCAACCGACTGCAGTTGGAAATGTTTGGCTCTCATGCAACTATCAGTCAGATGAATGGTTTTAATAAGGGTGGAACCAAAACCCAATAGTTAAACACAAAAAATAGGAAAACTGTAGAAACTTAGTACAAACCGCAATAAGTAAATGCATCAGACAGCTCCAAAACAAAATGCTATAAAAGGGGGGTCGACTTCTAAAATTAATACACAGTTATCAAGTTATATGTGAGCAATGACTGTGGCAGAATATGGAGTAAGATATCAACTATAACCGAGCTTATTCAAGGATAAGAATCCATATATACTGGGCTTATTCAAAGATAAGAATCCATATATCTGGGCTCATTCAAAGATAAGAATCCATTGTAGTTAGTATCGGAAGAACGACGAAAGAGATAGAAAATGAACAATGTATCAGGCTTGGGCCATATTTAAAGTGCTATGGATGTATAAAACATGAGTATCTGCTATGATAAATTCACGTCCAAACATTGGAGCAGTCGCATTCCAAAACCTATAGATACAAGAAGTATGGAGAGATACAAAATGAACACTTATATTAAAAGACAAAGAGAGAAAGAGTTACAAATTGTGAATCATCCCGAGCATAATCCCCAATTCCAAAAAAACTTCTTATTACTGAATCCCTTTGGGATCTTCAAACATCCAATATCAAATTTCATACAAAATACATACAGAATACTCGAGCTAGTGAGTCCTTTGGAAAGTTTGGAACCCTCTGTTAGTGTTTTCTTCCTGTTTTTATAGCCTTTGATTCCTATGCGTGAGAAGACATTTTGGGAAAATATCTTCCCCACGTGCTTGTATGTTGTTTCAGGTCTAAATCAAAAACAGAAATGATGATGAGGTAAAACTGCCTCTCGTCATCTTACAGCGTAGGCCTAAATCCATTTCTAACTGAAATGTAAACGATATACTAACTAAAAGTAAAAAATGCAGGAGTGAAATAAGGATTTCACCTGAAATGACAAAGTGAAAAGAACATAAGGTAAAAAGGCCACATAGGCCCAGTCATGAATTATCATTTCTGTTTGATGAAGCAGAGCCACTACTGCTGCTGGGGAAGATGATGCCGTTAGTAGTGGAAGAGCTGGCCATCTATGTTGGAGAATGTGGTACTGCTAGTACTGGAAGAACTGGCCTTCTGTGCTGGAGGTTTCTGTAGAATGGGCAATGGTCATGATCCATTGACTTCGACGTGGAATTGACCCTCTTCATCTTTTTTCTCTGCTTCATGGGCATAGAGGATTGTAAACTTCACCCTCGAGCCATTGTGATTGGCTATGAGATGGCCCGCATATTTAAAATTCCATGAAAACCTGCATGGACAGCAAACCTGTTAAATAAATCCTACGATGAAGGCATAGACTGCTTCAAAAGGCTCAGGTGAAGGCAGAAGAGAAGTGCAGAGGTAGGGAATGCAGCAGAGGCATTTCGATGGTGAAAGCAGATTTTAAATCTGATTTGGCACAAAGTTATGCAAAAGGTGGTTTTGCAGAAAACCGGAGTGGTTTTCGCGCAGGCGGAAGGTGGTAAGCGGTAATGAGTGAAATGAACGTGATATAGTTAGGTGGGTGACCCATGTCCTCACAAAACCGCCCATTTCACGTTGGAGTTGCACGTTGGGGAGATGCTATGAAATGGATGTGAAAATGAGTGGGAGCCATCCTATCTAGGCAATCCAGATCAATGGCTGTAGATGAACGCAATGCACATACTTACGCGGTTGGGTGGGACTGGAAATGACGTCAGCAATTTTGTCGCATAGTGGGGTGATCAATTTCGGGGTTATAAGGTGAAGAGGAGCGATCACCGTTGGATGGAGAAGATTAACGGTCCAGATCAAAGTAGGGAATGAAACAGTGGATGAGTGGTCAGGAAATTGGCAAAGGTGCGATGGAGCGAGGACCGTTGGATCATGAGGAAATCAACGGTGGAGATCAACTGCGGGGGTGTTGCGGGGTACGGATAGGTTGGTGGGCCTAATGCACCCATAATTAATCTGGGTCATTGGATAGGATGAGATCAATGGTCTAGATTAAAAGCTGGGAAATGATGGAGGATAAAGGGGGAGAACAAGGAGGAGCCCGCTAGCCATTGGATCGGGTGGGATCAATAGTCCAGATCAATTCTAGGGAGCTAAGCAGGTACGGTCCAACTTTTGGTTGGATGCCTCCAGGGTTAAACAGAGCCGTTGATCTAGGGTTTGATAAGACAGTGGGAATTACATCGGGGAATCAACATCGGCGGCGAAATATAAAGTGAATATGGAGTATAGAAAAGTGCAATGTGTGATGGATGGGCGGAGTGCAATGAGCGATGACCGTTGGATCTGCGGAGATCAACGGTAGAGATTGCGTTAGGGTTTCACAGATCGGTGGAAAAATATAAAAGGAAGGGGATAGAAATGGGAAGAAGCGATGTGTGATGTGTGATGCATAGGTGAGGCACGACGGCCGTTAGATTCGGTAGGAGATCAATGGTCAGGATTGCGTCGGGGTTTCGTACATCGGCGGAAAAGGAGTTCAATGAATAAGGAATGTAGGGTGGAAATGAGCGATGTGCGATAGACGACAGGTGGAAACAGAACGTGCGATGGCCGTTGGATCTGCAGAGATCAATAGTCAATATCTCTTTGGCAAAGATGAACCTTAGCGGTGAAACAAAGAGAAAATGAGTGGAGTTGGGAACCAGCGAAGTCTGATGGCCGAAGAGGGCTTAAGGACTTTTAACCGTCGGTCATAGAGCAGGGTCATATGAGAAATGAGGGCTAAGGGCTTAAGCTGAAAGGTGTTTAGAGGCTTGATATGTTAGAATGAGTGCTTTTAAAGGTAAAAGGTGGATTTTTAGCCCTTTCAAAGGTTCCGGTAGGTGAAAAAGGGGTTTGGATAGTCCATACAGTCCTCCTTGTATTTTCTTTGCAATATAGGGCCCCTTATCATTAGACATCCCAACTCGGTGAGGGATGTCATAACAACGATGGCTCCATTTGGGGATGACCCATTTTTCCTCGAACACATCGAGAACTTCGCAGACCATCTATTAACTTCCTTCCTGCAAACACAGTCCCTTGATGCCTTCTCTTCTTTCTTCATGACCAATAAAAACATAAAACATCATAATTAAAGCAACTGAATAATGTACAATATCATACAGCAAACCTTTCGTCCTGAATCAATACTGGAAAAAGGGTTTTAAAAATTTCCCATTCACAGGGGATTTGAGCATATCAACCTGCAAATTTTCCAGTCTAAAAGTGTTGTTTCCTCCCTCTTCAGCAATTTTGAAAGGTCTGAACCATAGAGGAACAAACTTTCCATTCTTTCCTTTCTCAGCTCTTCTTATATCCCATATTAGCACCAGACCTTCGACCTGCATCTCTTTATCTTTAGCATGCTGATCGAACAGGTCTTTCATTTTCTCTTAGTACTCAGTCAACCTCTAATTTACTCGACTTCAAGTCTCTTCCAGCTCTACTAGGTGATTCATTCTTCTGGTAAGATCGTTTGGTTCCTCTTGACAATGCTGCATGAACCTAGCCACAGGTAAGGCCAATTGTATCGGGAAAACCGTTGCTCTACCATAGACCAATTCATATGGGGATTTGTCTGTTGACCTCTTACTAGTGATTATGTTTGCCCATAGCACGAACTTTAGTTGAGAATCTCAGTTCTCCTAGTTTTCATTTATGGACTTTTTTAATGCCCTTACCAATGTCTTGTTTAAGGATTCTGCCAATCCATTTCCCTGTGGATAGTATGCAGTAGAGTGTCCTAACAAAATATTATATTGTTGGAAAAAATTGATAAATTTGACAGACTTAAAATCCTGAGCATTATCTGTGACAATCTTAGCAGGGCAGCCAAATCTTGAGATAATGTTATCTTCCAGAAACTTGATCACCACTGTGTCTATAGCATTCCTTGTAGGCACGACCTCTACCCATTTTCTAAAGTAATAGGTGGCTTTTAGTATCCACTTGTGTTGCCCGCTTGAGGCATGATGAATTTCGCTGATGAAATCGATTCCCCGATGTTGGAAAGGTTCTTCTATGTGTACTGGGATCATAGGCAAAGGTGTAAACTTCTGCCTTTCAAAAAAAAATTGACATTTTTCATAGGCCCTTACCCGAGTATGAACATCTCCAAAAATTCTGGGCCAAAAAAAGCCTGCTTTCAAAATCTTGTGTGTCGTGGCCCTCCAACAGTAGTGGCCACCATAGATGCCCTCGTGGAATTCCGCCATCACTTCTTCTATTTCATTTTCTGTGAGACGTAAAAGTAGTATGCCCGATGGGTCTCTCCATTACAAACGACCATTTTCTACGATGAACTTCTGAGGTTTTAACCTCAACATCTGGTACTTCGTCTTGTCACAGCTTGGAGGACATCTAAGAGTCAAGAGGTACTCTACGATTTCTTTGTACCATGGACTGATAAGGTGCTTGATGTGGGTTTTTTGTGTAGAGGTTTCTATTCCACACTACTTGTCTGCTCTTTCAGGCTCTTCATTGGCCACCATAGATAAATTTATCCCTAAAGCCTGAAAGTTTGATTCAGAAAGGATCTTGGCTAATCCCTATCCCTTTATTAGCTCAGTGGGGCATATTTCCAACTCATACTCTTGTATCTTGGCTATCCATTTGCCTCTCTTTCCTTCACTATCCCCCTGAATCAAGATGTCTTTTACAGCTGATGTGGGTACGAATGCAGTTATAGCTGACTGCAATACATACATCCGAAAAGCCTTCAGGGATTTGACTAAGGCATAAGCTTGTTTCTCCAGGATGTTATATTTTCGCTCAGCGTCACGAAGCACTTGGCTGAAAAAGGCGATGGGTTTTTCATGACCTTCCTCATTTTTCTACAATAATACAGCTGCGACGATGTGGGGAGATGCAAACGAAAATATCATGAAGGGTTTCGCATAACATCGTCCTGCCAATACTGGGGCTTTTGTGAAAGCATTTTTAATTCTGGTAAAAGCTTCCCACAATTCAGTGGTCCATTTTACGTCATTATCCTTCTTCAGCATCTCAATTATGTACTAGACTATCTCTGCATAGTTCAGTATGAATCTTCTTAAGAAGTTGATACGTCCAAGAAAAACTTGGACCTCTTTCTTGTTTCTGGGCAAGGATATACCGTTTATAACTTCTACCCTTTTCGGGTCAATTTTTACCCCTTCCTTTGTTACAATATGCCCCAACAGTTTACCCTCTTCTAAAGCAAACATATATTTTTGTGGGTTTAAAGACAATCCATACCTGCGGCACTTGTCAAAGGTTCTACGCAAATGCTCCATATGTTCAACATCGTCCTTTGAGAAGATTGTTATATCATCCAGGTACACCACCACGAATTTGTCTTGTTCCCCCACAAAAGCAACGTCCATGGCCCTTTGAAATGTAGCCCCTGCATTGATCAATCCAAACATCATTCGGGCATACATAAACGTTCCCCTAGGAGTAGTGAATGCGGTTTTATTTTGGTCCTCCGGAATCAATGCTACTTGATTATACCCAGAAAATCCATCCATCATAGACATTCGTGAAGATCCTACCACCTTCTTCAATATATGGTCCATCTTTGGCAGCAGATAATTGTATTTCAGAGATGCTCTGTTCAAGTTCTGAAAGTCAACAGATAGTCTTATCTCTCCATTCTTCTTTCGTACTGGGACCAAGTTGGCCACCCATTCAGAATATCTTAATGGCACAATAATATTAGCCTTCAATAGTTTCTTGATTTCCTTTACTATGGATGGAAGGAGTAAAGGATTAATCTGTCTTAATTTCTGTTTGTGTGGCTTAGCATCTCCTTTTAATGGAATCTTGTGCTGGATATTGCTAATATCAAAGGTCTTCAAATCTTGATAGGACCAAGCAAAGACATCTTTATATGTCTGAAATAGCTTCCGATATTGTTCTTTGTATTCTTCGGGTACCTTACTAGACAATTTCACAATCTTGGGATTGACCTCCGTGCCGAGGTTCAGGTCATCTACCTTATTTTCTTCAACAACCTTACTTGGCTAGATTGGGACATCATTCTTATCAAATAGTCCCTCCGGAGGGACCAGTCCTCTAGGTATTACATTCCCTTTAAGCTGCAGCACCTTGTGCCCAGCCATGGTATCCTACCATTTATTCTGAGGAAGGTCCTCAGTCTCCTCCTTGCCAACATATATGACCAAATTAGAAAATTCCCCAATGGTCTCCATGAATCTCTTCACTTTCTCTTCATCTTCAAACACCTACCAATGTTTGACATTGTTAGGGATGGAAGGATGGTAACAGACCTCTATCTCGTACCTCAGGATGGGATTCTAAGGCAGCCGAAAAGTGCTTGCGGCTACTGCAAGAGAGTCTGCCATTCTGTTTTGGTCTCTTGGCATAAATTGAATATTAAATGCTAAGAAGAAATTCTCTACCAAGTCCCATACCTCATTTTTGTAAGCTCTTAGTCATGGGTTCTTATCTTGACATTGATTTCTTACTTGCCTCACCACTAGTTCTGAATCTCCCAAAACCTTCAACCTCTAAATATTCATATTCTTTGTTGTTTGTAGACCCAGGAGAAATGCTTCATATTCAGCCATAGAAAGTGGGAGTTGAAGAATATAGTTCTTCGACATGGGAATCGAACACAACCATGGGCCTTTCTTCCTGGAGGTTTAAACTATCTGGGATTGGGGCTACTCCTTGAGGAAGCATGAAAGAAGACACCTGAGACTGGTAGACTGGTTGTTTCAGGAGTTCAGTTACAGGGACCCAGATTTTAACTTTTTCAAGCTCTTTTTGAATACTAAACATAGGAGGGGGCTTCTCTACAAGACTTTCTTTTGGCTCTTTACTCTCGGCTGGAGGTTTTTCTTCCTTTGGGATAGGCTTGACTTTTGCAATTGAGTTGGGGACTATATTAGAAGAAGATGGAATAGAGACATTAGGATGCAAAGGTTCAGTCATAGGTTTCTTACCTTTATCTTCAATCCTCTAAACAACAGGCGCCTTCTGAGGTGTCTCTTCTTCTTATTCTTGTGTGCACGTCCTCTTCCTACAGAACCTGAGATCGTATTTTCTGTTGAACTGTGCCTGCATAAAGTCCACAAATTTCTTGCAATAATCATCAATCTCCGAATCTTCAGCAGTGCTTGTTTTTTCTTCTTCTTCTTGCAAGGGGAGTTAAACTCCTTCATCTTCTTGCAAGGAAAGCTAAACCTCTTCACCTTCTGAGTAAGAAAGATATTGGTCGTCTTGCCCATCGGGGGTATCTTCTGCAGGGCTGTCCATCTGCCCTTCCAGGTACAGCGAGGGTTGTATGTGATCTTATTTCTCCTTCCGATATCTTTGTAATATTTGCAAAGGAGGCTTTGTGTATTGGCGTTTATAAGCCCCGTTCGAAGTAGCTTGAGGTGGCCTGGAGGAGGAATTCTTTGCTTCGAGCTCAAGCTTCACCAGCTTGCTCGAAAGGTTCTTGATCATTTTATTCATCTCCTCGATTTTGTAATCAGCTACCTCTCTGTCTTGATTAGAGTTAGATGCTTCTTCTTTCCCTCTGCGCCTAGTATCATGGTCCAGCCTCCCTCTGGATTTTCCTGTAGAAGCGAAGTTAGCTTCGTCTTCTAGTGCATCAGTCTGAGCCTGGTCCAAAGTAGTAGACTTCCTTTCACTCAGGGTGAATCCGAATTCTGACTCAAATGCTGCTATAAAGACAACCTTAGCGGTGATCTGGTGCGGCTTCATTTCTACAAGAAGGCTGGTATATATTTTATTAAATCTCTTATTAAACTCAGACACGTCTTCTTTGTGTCTCTTCTTTAAAGCATTGAACTCTGTAAGACAGTATCCATGATCCTTCTTTTCTCCCCATTTCCTGGTGAAGGCATTTTCCATTTCCTCCCAGTTATTAATCGAGCGGTCCCCCAAGGTCTTGAACCATTTTCTGGCCTCTCCATCTAGAGACTGGACAAAGAATCTCAACACCACATCCAGATGTTCAACGTTGAAATTTTCTGCGAAAGCGCAGAAAACTTCCAGGTGTTTCTAAGCTATAGTATCTTAAGTAAGATCTTAAGATAAGGTAGGATCTTTAAGTAATCTTGAGACATGTCATTCAAGATCTATGGTAATTCCAGAGGGGAATATTTGTTCAGTAAGAAACTGGGAACAACCATGACAGGTGGTGGAGGTAGAGGAGGGTTCTGATGAATGACAAGAGGTGGTGGGAGATTAGTGTGTATAACAATAGGGATGTATTGAACGAAGACTTGTGAGGATGCTTGAACAGATGGAATATGGGAAGTGGTAACCTCTGTGACTTCTTTCAGTTCTTCGGCTTTGGGAGTGGGATGTAGAAAGAAGTTTGTGGTGTCTACAGACTCAGCCTCATCTTTGAATTCAATATTTTCTAGGGAGGGGCTATCTGAAGTATAGTCAAGGGTTCTTGCAGTAGAATCATGACCTTGATATTGATATAATTGAGAGGAGGATGGAGAGTCTTCTAGGGAGAATCTGGGAATATATATATAAGCTGATTGTCTTTCTCTCCAACTTATCTTGTGCAAAATCTTCTCTGAATCAGACACTAAAGGTGTTCTCAACTAGGATGTATCTGACCTCAGGTGTGGCTTTCAGGAAGCCAGGACTGTAAATATATTTATCCTTTAAATGATAGTGGAGTCACCAAGGTGAGGGATCTAAAACTCCCAACCCTTCCTGCTCACCTATTCTAGAGGGTGGATGAATATCTGTTGAGGCCCAGGGATTTAGTTCTTTAAATTATTTCCCTGGTAACGGTGCCAAAAAGAAAAATATGTTGTAGCTCCTAGAGACAGCCTTGAGTTGTATAAATACCAGTGCCTAGGACATCTTAAATGCAAGGAGCATATGACTCAACCGACTGCAATTGGAAATGTTTGGCTCTCATTCAACTATCACTTAGATGAATGGTTTTAATAAGGGTGGAACCAAAACCCCAAAGTTAAACACAAAAACTAGGAAAACTGCAGAAATTGAGTATGAACTGCAATAAGTAAATGCATCAGACAACTCTAAAACATAATGCTATAAAAGGGGGGCCGACTTCTAAAATGAATACATAGTTATCAAGTTATATGTGAGCGATGACTATGGCAGAAGATGGAGTAAGATATCAACTATAACCAGGCTTATTCAAAGATAATAATCCATATATCTGGGCTCGTTCAAAGATAAGAATCCATTGTAGTTAGTATCGGAAGAACGGTAAAAGAGATAGAAAATTAACAATGTATCAAGCCTGGGCCATATAAAAAGTGCTATGGATGTATAAAAAATGAGCATCTGCTATGATAAATTCACGTCCAAACATGGAAGCACTCACATTCCAAAACTTGTAGATACGAGAAGTATGGAGAAATACAAAATGAACACTTATATTAAAAGATAGAGAGAGAGAGAGTTACAAACTGTGAATAATCCCGAGCGGAATCCCCAATTCCAACAAAACTTCTTATTACTGAATCCCTATGGGATATTCAAACATCCACTATCAAAGTTCATACAAAATACATACAGAATACTCGAGCTAGTGAGTCCTTTGGAAAGTCTCGATCCCTCTCTAAGTGTTTTCTTCCTGTTTTTATAACCTCTGATTCCTATGCACGAGAAGATATTTTGGGAAACTATCTTCCCCGTGTGCTTGTATGTTGGTTCAGGTATAAATAAAAAACAGAAATGATGATGAGGTAAAAATTCCTCTCATCATCTTACAGTGTAGGCCTAAAGCAGTTTCTAACTAAAATGTAAATGATATACTAACTAAAAGTAAAAACTGCAGGAATGAAATAAGGATTTCACCCGAAATGAAAAAGTGAAAAGAGCATAAGGTAAAAAGGCCACATAGGCCCAGTCATGAATTATCATTTATGTTTGATGGGGCAGAGCCACTACTGCTGCTGGGGAAGGCGATACCGTTAGTAGTGGAAGAGCTAGCCTTCTATGTTGGAGAATGCGGTACTGCTAGTAGTGGAAGAACTGGCCTTCTGTGGTGGAGGTTCCTATAGAATGGCCAATGGTCATGATCCATTGACTGGGATGTGGAATTTACCCTCTTCATATTTTTTCTCTGCTTCATGGGCATGGAGGATCGTCAACTTCGGCCTCGAGTCACTGTGATTGGCTATGAGATGGCCCGCATACTTAAAATCCCATGAAAACCTGCATGGACAGAAAACCTGTTAAATAAATCCTGCGATGAAGTCATAGACTGCTTTAGAAGGCTCGGGTGAAGGTGGAAGAGCAGTGTGGAGGCAGGGAATGCAACGGAGGAATTTCCATGGCGAAAGCAGAGTTTAAATTTGATTTGGTGCAAAGTTATGCAAAAGGCAGTTTTACGAAAAACTGTAGTGGTTTTCACGCAGGCGGAAGGTGGTAAGCGGTAATGAGCGAAATGAACACAATACGGTCAGGTGGGTGAAGCGTGTCATTACAAAACCGCCTATTTTGCGTCGGATTTGAGCATTGGGGAGATGCTGTGAAATGGATGCGAAAATGAGCAAGAGCTGTCCGATCTGGGCAATCCAAACCAACGGCTGCAGACGAACGCGACGGATGTACTTGCGTGGTCGGGTGGGACTGATAATGACGTCAACAATTTTTTCACATAGCGGGGTGATCAATTTTGGGATTATAAGGCAAATAGGAGTGATCACCGTTGGATGGAGAAGATTAACAGTCCAGATGAGAGAGGGGAATGCAATAGTGGATGAGTGGTTGGGAAATTGGCGAAGGCATGATGGAGCGAGGACCGTTGGATCATGAGGACATCAATGGTGGAGATCAACTGCAGTGGCGCTGCGGGGTACAGACAGGTTGGTTGGCCTGGTGTGCCTATACTTCATCTGGGCCATTGGATAGGGTGAGATCAATGGTCCAGATTAAAAGCTGGGAAATGATGGAGGATAAAGGGGGAGAATAGGGAGGAGCCCACTGGCCATTGGATCGGGTGGGATCAATGGTCCAGATCAATTCTAGGGAGTTAAGAAGGTACGGGCCAACTTTTGGTCAAATGTGGCCTAGGTTAAATAGAGCCATTGATCTAGGGTTTGATCGGACAGTGGGGATTGCATCGGGGTTGTTAGTCATCCATAATTTTGACTTTATCCAAATATGACTAAAGTTGAAAAACTCAGATTTCTAGAAGCAATATTTGTAGAGAAATTGTGAGTTCTAGAAATCTCACAACCTTTATTATCCTAAGTTTATCAGTTCACCAAAAATCTTCGTCTACACCTCCCAAAAACATCACCCTTATGTCTCAAAAAAGAAGCTTAATTTAGGCTATATTTCCCATTTTTAATCTCCATCTCCTCTACCAATTTTCACTCATTTGATCCTATCCTAACAAGTCCTTTTCCCCTTCTAAAAATTCCATTTCCCTTCATTAACCATTCATTTCCCTCTCAAAACCCCTTTTTTCCTTCACTAATTCTTCATTTATTCTAAAAACCCTCTCTAAAAACCATTATATGGTTTAAAAAACCCCTTTTCCCCTTATCAGAAGCCTTTAAAAAGTTCGAAAAACCTTGGTTTTAGCCTCTGTCTGCCTTTTTATAAAATTGAACTTTTAAGCCCCTTTGGGATTGAACCCCAACCCCCTCTTCTTCACAAGACCCAGGGCCGTGACCAGGCACTATCCCTTTGGCCCTTTTTCATTTAAAAAACATCATTTTGGCCTCCTCCGAACTTTTCAAAACCATTAGGCCTTAAGCACTTTCCGCACTAGCCCTTAACCCTTTTGTGTCATAAGACCGAGGCTTAAAAACCACCCGCTAAAGCCTTGGCTCCTCTTCTTCTCCACTCCAGGTCTTATTATCACACCCATGGGACCACACCTCTCCCTTTTCTCTAGCCCCCTTCCTCAACTTGTCATTTCTCCGTGCCTGTGTATTTTTCGATTGATCTCAACCATCGATCCCGAAGATCTAACGGCCACCAATGATCTTAAAAGTTTAACCCCGCCGATCAACCCAGCCCGCTCAACGACAAGATAGCTGACGTCACACTCTGGAACCACCTCCCACTACCCTGCCACCTGTCTAATCCCCGTCTGACACCTGGCCTCCACAATTTCCCTTCCATCGCGCTTCTTTCCCCCACTGCACTCCTCCCCCAGCATTGATATGGCCTATCCAAATCCAATGGTTCACATCGCGTTTCGCACGTGATTTAATCCCAGGGTTTAACAACCCAAATCCACGCGAAACTAGTGGTTTCATGAGGTACACATGGCGATCAATGTCTTTTATCGCATTCGATTGTGGCAAAACTGCTAACCACCCATCGTCAAGGCGAAAACCGCCATCATTTTCACCAAAACCATTTTCCATTCTTGGACCCAAATTCAAATTTTTGCCCGTTTTCTTCATACTTCTGCCTCCCTCCACACATTTCTCCTTCTGCCTCACTACTCCTCCTGCCTCCTTTAAGCCTCTATAAGTAGTTTAACCATTAAATTGCAGGTTTTATTAATGTTTTTATTTTTTAGTCGCAGGTTTCATGGCAGCATGTAATACAAAAGCCCTCCCATAGTCATATTCAGTGACCGAGGCCTCAGGATGATAATACGAGGGCCCAAAACAAAAAATGGATGGGTTTTTCTTTGATTCAAAGGTTTTCATCACGGTCTTATGACCACTAACCGAATTGTAAAACCCTTCAGCGCACCAAAGGAAACCGTGCACACAGTAAAACAAAGCAAATCAATAAAAAGGTGAAGAAGCAAAGGATTAAAGCCTAACAAAGGTTTTAAAGCTAAAATAAAAAATAAACAAAGGTTTAAAGCAGTGTATAAAGGGAAAAGGACAACAATGATGCATTATGAAGGCCAAAAATCATCATCAGGCCTTAAAACATAGTTTAATTATGAAATAAAGGCAAATTAGGCCTAAAGTAGCCTCAGATAAATCAACACAGAGCAGTTATTCACTTGATAAACCTAACTACCACCTATGACATACTTTATGTCCTAAAGGGGAAAATTGACAGTTATTACACAGTCAGAAGATATTTTATGCTGTCAGTCAGTTATTATAAAAGACAGAAATAGGCTTAAAAGTCAAAATTTTCACCTGTTTTCTCTTAGAAATTAAGGCAGAGTTATTAAAACAGAGAAGTAGTGCAGGATATTCCTACCTTATGCCTTGCATGGTTTTCAAGGCTAGGAATGCATTTACTCTGTAGTTAATGACATTTTGAACCCTAAAAAGAGTTCCACCTTCTCATTCTTCTATAAATACTCTATGAGGAGCTCTTTGTTAGGGGTTGGTTGCTGGGATTCTAACTCTTTGAAGTTGTACATAGTCTTGCTGAAGATTAAGAATAAATTGAAGTTTTGAAACATTGATGATGTTGTGACATGTTTTGTTAATGAGAAGGCTCTATCATTGGATCCATGAGCTTGGATGTTGGTGAATTATTCTAATATGTTAATGTTTTTCCTATTCTCCATTATGTTTTCATCATTTCTTGCTTATAGTAGAGTAAACATTTTAGGCTAAGAAATGTCTCCTAGAAGCACCTTAGACTTGTTTACTCTTCACTGTCTTTATGTTTTCATCTGCTGAAGGTTTTATTGAGTAGTTTGACTGCTTTTCAACCCTTAAGCTTGTTTATTTTAGAAATAGTTCAAACATTTGGTCTCAAAAATGATTTATGGTTTTCCCTTCTTACTTGCTACCACTTGAAAATTGTTTCTGAAGTCTCCCTTTAAAGTACCATTGTTTACAATCTACCAAAGAGGTCTGTTTTGATCATACCCTCTTTTCTTGTTGAGATAATTGTTTTGAAGGTCTTTATAATTGTAGTCTTAGATGTCTAGGAGTTCCCTCTTTTATGAATGTAGTTATTTGTGAATCTTAAATGTTTTATTATCCTTGAAGGTGAAATCTTTCGATGAAATAGAGTGTTCCTCGACTCCTAGATTTCATTTGAAATAGTTTGTGTTGAATTTATTATTTGCTAAAGTGTGGTTTCTAGAATTTATGGTTAGCCTTGTCTATGGAATGCCTCTTCATGTTCAAATGATGTTTTAAGTCCCTTTGTTGAGGAGTACATATAATTAAGGATTCTTAATTACCCTTAGTTCTACTTCTCCTTCTAAATCCTTAATGTTCATTTCATTTCATCCACCAACCCAAGATCCACTGGCCAAGTTAGATTTTCCCTTTGATACCCCATATCCATTGATTGAGCTTGTTATAACTTCTTCTTGACTCCATTGCCCCATGGTTCTGACTTTTTCCCTTTCTATCTATGTTTCCTAGATCATTCATGTCCAACCAACCAAACACAAATAAACAAACTCATGCTTAATAACTAGCCTAAAATCAACCTTTTACAAGAAAAAAAGACATATCTTTACACATATTGAGAGATCCCTCTCTGAGACTAGGAGGGCTAGATCCTAGAGCTTTAAAGACTGGTTTATATGTTTCCTTGTCATTTGGTTTGCCAATCAACCAAATCACAGGACCACAACATTTTGGCGATCACAGTGGGACCTCTGAGTTCATAGTTGCCTAGCAATATCTTATAGACTCATTAGTCCTTCAACAACCATAGAAACTCATAAACCCCAAAAACATTTTAGATTGGTTCCATAACAAACATTGGTGGTGGACCATAAAACATTTTACCTCCAAAAGAGCTAAAAGTTTCCACCTAGCGACTCCACTAGCCTCCAATAGGCCTATTACTTCACTAGTCCTTGTAAACTCCCCTAGGAATGCATTGAGCAAACCCAATCATGTTGTTGGTGGAAAGAAAAGTTAAAATTTTCCACCTGGTGACTCCATAAGCTACAAAATACCTAAAGACTCCACTGGTAGAGAACTCTAGACTGGTTGAAAAGTTTTAGTGACCCTTTCTGGTTTACAAACATGGATCCAAGGATACAAAGGAGATATGCTCCAATGAACAGAGATCATATCCCTGGATTCCCACACAAAATGCCTCAAATAAATTGGCTAAAAAAATTGCCTATTTTTTAGGATGAAAAGTTTGATGACCCTTTGTTACATCTCATCAATTTTCATATACATGTATGCAGGTTAAAAGTTGAATGGTATGAGGACTGTCTTATGAAAATGTTCATGGAAACATTAGAAGGAAAGGCAAGGGATTGGTATGAATGGTTAGAACCTAAGAGCTTGTTTTCTTTAAAAGACATGCACCAAGTATTTTATGAAGAATATAAAGAAAAGTTTTCATCTTTATCATGGACTACCAATTGTTGTGATCAATCTCAGAACATCATACAATACCTGTTAGATATTGATGAGGATTTGGTTAATATGCATCCTGAAGATCTCTTAGCAGCCATTCATGAATTTCATACCTAAGACAGCTATCACAAGAACCTAGATGAATCAGTTGAGGAAGAAACCAATCAAGAAATAAAATAAATTCCTCAATATATCCCTGCAAGCACAAATAATGATTCATCATTCCTTTTAGCTGAGGCTCAAGAAGACATCCAGCCTCAGATTTAGTCTTCTCAAGAGATAGAGAACTGTTGTACTTCTGCTCAAAGAAACATAGAAACATCTTCCCCTTTGACAGAAGAATAAATTGATCAAATTATAAACAAACAGCCAGCCTTTGAAACTTTTCACAAAACAAACACTCTTTCCCATTCACCCAATGAACTTTGTTTTAAAAAAATAGAAATTTCCCTTATAGATCAGAATAAAGAAAGATCTGCTGATAATCCAGTATGTTTGATTGGTGAAATTACTTAAAGTAATGATTTTCCTAATTTTGATCTGTCTGATGATGATGTTCTCCAAACAGAAGTTGATCTTGCAGGACCATCATTAGTATATTTGTGGGAGGAAGATCAGTTCCACCAACTCCAAGAAAGTAATGAGCCAAAGCAGGCTATTTATGATACTCATGAAGAAAGTGTTAAAAATGTAGAAGAGGGCGAAGAATCTCTGAATATTTGCTCTTCTTCATTACAACTCATTAGTAACAGTTTTCATGTGATTGGGAATTAGCAGTCTTTCAGCTGAAAGGTTGAGGAAGAAAACAATGAAGAATTTCTTGGGAAAGTTGAAGATAAGGAGCCTTCTCCTAAAAAGGTGGAGTTAATTAAAAATACCCTTGCTCAAGAACATGGTGACCTCTTCACATATTACAGTTCAATAAATCAAAGCATACCAAGACTAAAAGAGGAAAATGCTGCAATATATGATGAGTCCTCCAGTTCAGATGATAATGAAGATGAGGAAGAAGTTCTTTCTCAAAAGAATCTTAATCTTGATCTAGTGGAGGAAAAGGTAATCCTAGTTAAAACCTATCTTCCAAATATTCATAACCAAGCTTTATTTCAATATCCCTATGTTCATTTCTTGAAAATGTTTAAAGAAGGGATAAAGGTTGTTAGAAGCAATATATTAACAAAAGCAAGAAAATTTTTTAGCACTCCTGCTAAAGAACAAGTGAGATGGGAGTGGCCCTTTTGTTTTTCTAGCATGCTCAAGGAGATGAGCAAAGACCAATCATGGAACCATTTACTTGATTGGCTATATTGGAAAAGGGATTTCATCAGCTAAACATGTAAATATCCCTGTTATATTAGGTTAGATAGCAATGTCAATAAACCTCAGCCTGTGAGCATTTAGTTCTTTTTTGTTTTTTCTTTGAAAAAGAAAAATTGAAAAAACACAAAAAAATAAAAAGAGAAAAGAGGTCAGATGAAAATAAGAAAGGTACAGCCCCATACCAAAAAAGAGAAAAATCTAAAAGTGTGCAAGCCTAAATGCCACTACTAAAAGAAAACACTGCTATTTAGTCATACAGTCTAATCATGACTAGATAGATTTCAATTTACTGCTGATAGGTTAGTGAAGAAGATTTCCCAAACTGTTTAATATTGGCTTATCAGTAGAATATATTAGGATAAAAGAAAAATGGTTCAAACATGATCAAAATCTGAACCAGGAATCAAAAGAAAAGATGGCTCTAACATGATAAACACTTGGGCCAAAGAAAGAAAGAAAGGCTGACTCTAATATGCTAAGTAATTGAACTAGGAAAAGAAGAAGAGGACAACTCAAAAGATCAAAATCGGAGCTGAAAGAGCAGGGAAGGATACTTTTTATTTTTCAGATCTTAAGCCTTCACAGTTTTGTTTCAATTTTCTACAAATAAAGTCTATGTGAAACTTGTACATATAGCCATAAACACCATAGAAAATCAGACAATCTAATCCTGATTTGACTGTGTTTAAATTTTATGTCTTAGAAATAGAGAATAAAATCTGTCAAACAGCTTAATCTTGACAGATAGTAGCTTAGGTAGAGAATTATTGAGTTAAACTGTCTAATCTGAACTCATGGGAGATATAAGGGTAGATTTAGATTAGTTTCCTATTTTCAATAAAAGAATAAAATGTCAAAGAGTTTTCTAGTTCAAATGCACTCAAAAGAGAAGAAAAAATGCTAGGAAAAGTAGGAATTGGGTAGGTAGTGATGCTGCTTTGAAGAATCTCATATGCTGCAGATTGCTGAAATGTTCTCAAATCCAAAGATAGCCAACAAAAGAAAGAGAATAATGTTTCCCAATGGATTAAGACACTGGTCTGATGAAAGCCAGAGATTGATAAACTGAGGTTCTGAACACCTGAAGAGAAATCTATCCTCCCGAAGTGGAGCCACTATTAGTCATCCATAATTTTGACTTTATCCAAAGATGACTAAAGTTGAAAAACTCAGATTTCTAGAAAAAATATTTGCAGAGAAATTGTGAGTTCTAGAAATCTCACAGCCTTAATTATCCTAAGTTTATCAGTTCACCAAAAATCTTCATCTATGCCTCCCAAAAAGATCACCCTTCTGTCTCAAAAAATAAGCTTATTTTAGGCTATATTCCCCATTTTTGATCTTTATCTCCTCTGCCAATTTTCACTCATTTGATCCTATCCTAACAAGTCCTTTTCCCCTTCTGAAAAGTCCATTTCCCTTCATTAACCCTTCATTTCCCTCTAAAAACCCCTTTTTTCCTTCACTAATTCTTCATTTCTTCTAAAAAACCCCTCTAAAAACCATTATAACTCCTTTATATGGTTTAAAAAACCCTTTTTCCCCTTATCGGAAGCCTTTAAAAAGGCCAAAAAACCTTGGTTTTAGCCTCTGTCCGCCTTTTTATAAAATTGAACTTTTAAGCCCCTTTGGGCTTGAGCCCCAGCCCCCTCTTCTTCACAAGACCCAGGGCTGTGACCAGGCACTAGCCCTTGGGCCCTTTTTCCTACAAAAAACCTCATTTTGGCTGCCTCTGACCTTTTCAAAAATGTTATGCCTTAAGCGCTTTCCGCGCTAGCCCTTAACCCTTTTGTGTCATAAGACCGAGGCTTAAAAACCACCAGATAAAGCCTTGGCTCCTCTTCTTCTCTGCTCCAAGTATTATTATCGCACCCATGGGACTGCACCTCTCCCTTTTCTCTATCCCCCTTCCTCAACTTGTCATTTCTCCATGCCTGTGTATTTTTCAACTGATCTCAGCCGTCGATCCCGAATATCTAACGACCAACAATGATCTTAAATGTTTAACCCTGCCGATCAACCCAGCCCGCTCAACGACAAGATAACTGACGTCACACTCTAGACCCACCTCCCACTACCCTACTGCCCATCCAATCCCTATCCGACACCTGGCCTCCACCATCCCCCTTCCACCGTGCACCTTTCCCCCACTGTGCTCCTCCCCCACCGTTGATCTGGCCTATCCAGATCCAACGGTTCAAATCACGTTTCGCGCGTGATTTACTCCCGGGGGTTTAACAACCCAAATCCACGTGAAACCGGTGGTTTCATGAGGGACACGTGGCGATCAATTTTTGGTATCGTGTTCAATTGTGGCAAAACCACTAACCACCCATCGTCAACGCGAAAACCGTCGTGGTTTTCACCAGAACCACTTTCCATTCTCGTGCCCAAATTCAAATTTTAACCCGTTTTCTTCATATTTACACCTCCCTCCATGCATTTCTCCTTCCCCCTCACTGCTCCTTCTACCTCCTTTAAGCCTCTGTAAACACTTTAACCATTAAATTGCAGGTTTTATTAATTTTTTTATGTCTTAGTTGTAGGTTTCATGGCAGCATGTAATACAAAAGCCCTCCCACAGTCATATTTAGTGACTGAGGCCTCAGGATGATAATTCGAGGGCCCGAAACAAAAAAGGGATGGGTTTTTCTTTGATTCAAAGGTTTTCATCAGGGTCTCATGACCACTGACCGAATTGTAAAATCCTTCAATGCACCAAAGGAAACCCTGCACACAGTAAAACAAAGAAAATCAATAAAAAAGTGAAGAAGAAAAGGATTAAAGCCTAACCAAGGTTTTAAAGCTAAAAGAAAAAATAAAGAAAGGTTTAAAGCAGTGTATAAAGGGAAAAGGACAGCAATGATGCATTATGAAGGCCAAAAAGCATCATCAGGCCTTAGAACACAGTTTAATGATGAAATAAAGGCAAACTAGGCCTAAGGCAACCTCAGATAAATCAACACAGAGCAGTTATTCACTTGATAAACCTAACTACCACCTATGACCTACTTTATGTCCTAAAGGGGAAAATTGACAGTTATTACATAATCAAAAGATATTTTATGTTGTTAGGCAGTTATTATAAAAGACAGAAATAGGCTTAAAATTCAAAATTTTCACTTGTTTTCTCTTAGAAATTAGGGCAGAGTTATTAAAACAGAGAAGTAGTGCAGGACATTCCTACCTTATTCCTTGCATGGTTTTCAAGGCTAGGAATGCATTTACTCTATAGTTAATGAAATTTTGAACCCTAAAAAGAGTTCCACCTCCTCATTCTTCTATAAATACTCTATGAGGAGCTCTTTGTTAGGGGTTGGTTGCTGGCATTCGAACTCTTTGAAGTTGTACATAGTCTGGATGAAGATTAAGAAGAAATTGAAGTTTTGAAAGATTGATGATGTTGTGACATGTTTTGTTAATGAGAAGGCTCTATCATTGGATCCCTGAGCTTGGCTGTTGGTGAAGTACTCTAATCTGTGAATGTTTTTCCTGTTCTCCATTCTGTTTTCATCATTTCTTGTCTACAATAGAGTAAAAATGATAGGCTAAGAAATGTCTCCTAGAAGCACCTTAGACCTGTTTACTCTTCATTGTCTTTATTTTTTCATCTGCTGAAGGTTTTATTGAGTAGTTTGACTGCTTTTCAACCGTTAAGCTTGTTTATTTTAGAAATAGTTCAAATAGTTGATCTCAAGAATGATTTATGTTTTTCCCTGCTTACTTGCTGCCACTTGAACACTGTTTCTGAAGTCTCGCTTTAAAGTACCATTGTTTACAGTCTGTCAAAGAGGTCTGTTTTCATCATACCCTTTGTTCTTGCTGAGATAATTGTTTTGAAGGTCTTTATAATTGTAGTCTTAGATGTCTAGGAGTTCCCTCTTTTATGAATGTAGTTATTTGTGAATCTTAAATGTTTTCTTATCCTTGAAGGTGAAATATTTGGATGAAATAGAACGTTCCTCAACTCCTAGATTTCATTTGAAATAGTTTTTCTTGAAGTTATTATTTGCTGAAGTGTGGTTTCTAGAATTTATGGTTAGCCTTGTCTATGGAATGCCTCTTCATGTTCAAATGATGTTTTAAGTCCCTTTGTTGAGGAGTACATATAATTAAGGATTCTTAATTACCCTTAGTTCTACTTCTCTTTCTAAATCCTTAATGTTCATTTCATTTCATCCACCAAACCCAAGATCCACTGGCCAAGTTAGATTTTCCCTTTGATACCCCATATCCATTGATTGAGCTTGTTATAACTTCTTCTTGACTCCATTGCCCCATGGATCTAACTTTTCCCCTTGCTATCTATGTTTCCTAGATCATTCATGTCCAACCAACCAAACACAAACAAACAAACTCATGCTTAATAACTAGCCTAAAATCAACCTTTTACAAGCAAACAAGACATATCTTTGCACATATTGAGAGATCCCTCTCTGAGACTAGGAGGGCTAGATCTTAGAGCTCTAAAGACTGGTTTATATGTTGCCTTGTCATTTGGTTTGCCAATTAGCCAAATCACAGGACCACAATAGGGGAATCAACATTGGCGGTGAAATATAGAGTGAATATGGAGTACAGCAAAGTGCGATGTGCGATGGATGGGTGGAGTGTGATGAGAGATGACCGTTGGATCTACGGAGATCAACGGTCAGGATTGCGTCGGGTTTCGCACATCAGTGGAAAAATATAAAAGGAAGGGGATAGAAATGGCAAGGAGCGATGTGTGATGTGCGATGCATAGGTGAAGTGCGATGACCGTTAGATTCAGGAGGAGATCAACAGTTAGAATTGTGTCAGGGTTTCGCACATCGATGTTTCGGGGAATTTCACCCTAGAGGTTGGTTGGGATACAACCTCCACAGAGCAGGGGCATGCTACTTAACAGAGACTCACACAACCATGCATATTCAGAAAAACTAAATAGAGAAGAATGAGAAGGTTACCCGTAGGTCCTACGGTTGAAGAAGATCCCGCAGGGTTCAAACCCCCAGCAACCGTCCTTCCTTCTTAACCTGAAATGCAAGAAGAAACAAACACAAAGGACTGGTTGTACAGCATATAGCTACTCTAAATGTTAGTGAGATTCATATAAAACATTAAATAAATCATAATGAATGCTTGTATAAAAAATATTATCATACATAAAAGCATACACTAACACGTTTATTTTGGAAACAGCATGACACTTCTGTATTATAAATAGCATGTACAAAAGTAACGAGTGGAGAGATCACCTGATCCTTCCAAGGCCTTCGCAGACCGTCATCCGAATCCGTCCAGCCCTTGCCTCACTAAGACTCCTTCCAAACTGGTGCATACGAGATAACATATAAAGGGATGTGTATCTCAAGGAAACAAGGGTTTCCTATAATGAACTGGGAAAGTGCAGGAGGCACGGGGAATCAGACTTGGATAGGGAATACCAACAGAGTATAATATCAATAATTCTCTCTCTCCCTTAGGCCATACACATGAGGACTTTTTATAGTCCCTCCAAGTAGTTTCAACAGTTGGAAACAGTTGGCCACATGCTGGGGTGGTTGAACAACCTGAGTAACCATCGACCCAGCCCGAAAATAGGGAATAATTATATATTTTTTAATCATTTTAATGGCATACGCGGAAAATTCTAGCCGGACTCGCGTATACACGCGGAAAAACACGGGCATAGTCGCGTATGGGGATTTTTACACTGTTTTTAAGTGAATTTGTCCAAGTCTGTAGGAATGGGTGCCCAAAAGCCATGAAGCAATCATGAATCATATCAAGGTGAGAAATGATGCTATAACAGATGCCCCCTAATATATGAGGTCATAAGGGGTACATGATGGCCGAAATGTATTATGCACATAGAAAGAACTTCGCAAGGACAAGAGAGGACTTCACCAGATTTCAGCCTGCCAAAAACCAATGAAAGAAACGAGAGAGTCAACTCATGCTGAGGCGGGCATACCCATGCTTTCGATCAAGCCATCATATGGAAAGTCACCGAATAGATCCAACATGTATAAAAGTATAAGTGAGCCCGAAAATATAATGAATCATGATGCATGGCAGGAAATACAAGTCTCAATCAATGTCCAAGTATCACATATAGAAAGGCGATCAAAGATGGTGCAACTGGATGTCTAATCATATAAGTAACTGAATCTCCAAGTACCGGATCATAAGAGGTGGATCAAACGGTACAATCACGCAACTCGGGAGCCAACATATAAGATGCTGCTGTGCTGAACTGCAACATATAAGGGTGGAAGGCATCACTGGCAGATACTGAAAGGACTGTCAAAAGTGAACCGAAACATGCTGATGCAACCCGAGGTCTTCACCGATCACTATGGCACAATTCTACACAATGGGAATAAATGAGCTGAAGTCGACCATGTGAGAAATCGTTGGATTACGGGTCAATGATGTATACCGTTAACCAACGCGAGACAACCCACCAATAATGAAAATGAGCGTCAAGGTGCCCCAGTACAATCTAACAAGTGCGAATGAATGAGTTGAAGTCGAACACTTGAAAGAATCTACCAATCAGGAGGAAATGATGAATCCCCACTGTCGATAGCGAAGAGTCTGCCACTGATGACTGCAAACCCTAAGGTACTGACAAAAAGACTCTAGACCTTATTCCCAGAGCAATGAGTTGGAGTCGATGGGAAAAGATATGCTGGAAGGAAGGCATTAAGGCATCCCACATCAGTCCAGCGCGAGTGTAACCCGCAGGCCAAAATTTGGAAGGAATCGGACGAAGTAGAGTGATGGAACCAAAACCGAAGTACGTTTCCGACATGCACAAGATGAATCTAGCGCACGGAAGAAACCCTCTGAACCAACCAATAATGAAAGCTGACACAGAGGCGAGAAATCCACCGATAGGGTCAAATGGAAATCAAGGTACTGCACGAATGCCAAGTATGATAATGTGTGCTGATGTTGAACACAGGGGAAACCACTCAGTCAAAGACCCATGATGATGATCAAATGATAAGCACGAGGTCACCTATCAATGATGAAAATAGGCCCAAGTTGCGGCTCTAGGTTTGCTCTCAGAGCAATGTGTCGTAGTCGATAAGAGACAAACCCGCCGGAAAGAAGTCAATGGGGACCCTCTCAAACCAGCACGAGCAGAAGACCAAAACATCTGATGTGATAGAACATGGTACTGACAAGACCGGGAAGGCCGACTGAATAATGAGTCAAGAGACACCGCAGAATGGCCGACTCAGGCTAGACTTCCCTTGAACAAAAGCACGACTCGTGATGATCATGGCAGTAAAAAGTGACACTGTATAAGTTTGTTATGCAGGAGGCAGAACAAACTCTCCATATGATTGGAAGAGATAACCAACCGGGGGAGAACTGACAAGTGAAACATGGTAAAGGCTGAACCTAGGTCAAAAACTAAAACCATCCCAAATAGAAGAGGATATAAGTCACTATGTGCTTTTATTAAGAGTATTACAGCATCTGTCTTTTGCATAATCATGAGATACAATCTGTTTCCTCTTTTTGTTTATAACGATTTTTCTCCTTATAATAAGCCTGAAAAAGAATAAAAGAATGCTATGGTACAATGGATAGAATGAGTATCAAGAAAGCAGATGCACTAGTTCCTGGGATTGGAACAATCCTATGCTCAATACAAGGTGGCGAAAACTGGTCAGTGATACTCAGAGGAACGTTCCATCCATGGGTACAAAGGTGTCAAGTCGTGATAGCTAAGTGCATGCAATGGTTAACTTGTACAGAAAAGTCAAGGTCAAAAGTTGGCTTAAACATCGAGTCCAAATGAAGCCGGCTAAAGGCCAGGATAAACAAGTAGCCAATATGCAATGCAGTAATACAACTTAACGACACCAGGGAGCCTCTAGGGTAAAAGCCAGAAATAATGATAAGTGATGAAGAAGAAGAATGAAGCTTCAACATATAAGACATGGCGGGACTAAAGAGGACTCCCGAGCCTACATAAAACGCAGCATGGGCAACAAGTGATAGCGAGGAACTAACTAGGAAGCCCATGTAAAGGAAGGCTCTACCATCAAGTCATGATTAAATAATCGGCGAGTGAAATGGGTGTAATAGTCATGACCTGATGGGATCGACCCTAAGGCAAGTGATCAGTATGGAGGCTAGAATGCAAGATGCAACGGAAAGTGATTTCCCTAACCTATATGCTAGTGAAGATCATATACCTGCCGTGAAGAGTCGAAAATCATAGATCAAAAACTGGGAAAAATCTCAAAATCGTCAAAATGTACCTGAAAACATACCAAACTGGGCACTTCCAAGCAATCGAGTTATGCAGCTTAAGATAGATCGAAAAAATAAGCATAAGGAATTTTTGCGAAAATTTTCAATTTTTTAGCCATAAATAGACAAATTACCTCTCATTTGGTTCATTATTGCATAGCTGATTTGGAAAAAGTGCTCTGGAGCAAAAAACTTCTTTCATCAAATCAGGAACAACTGACCGTCGGAACTCAGCGAAACTTCAGGTAGGCTCCTTAATCATCCTGTTTATTCATTTTGTCCGTTTGGAAATTAAAATTAAGTAATTTTTAGCTTGAAAACCTTTGCTAAAATATGCGTACCTATGCATACGCGGTTTCATTGAAGGAAACCCGCGTATACACGCGACTGTGTACAGGAAAAACCACGTATGCGCAGGTCCGAAACTTAAAAAGCGTGGCTAATGCAAAATTTGATGAAATTTCTCAGGATGACCATCTCATGGAGGGAAAGTGAGCATAGCGCAATAGACCAAGAGGTCATGCAGGATCACGCAACACAAAATATCCTCCGAAACTGCGGATTGTTCAAATTATTTAAAATGCCCAATATGAAAAGCAATGTGCGATTGCTAGAAATGCTCGTAAATTACTGGGAACCAGATCAGGATTGCTTCATAATTGATCAGATGCCACTACGCATTGAAGTGGAGGATATATATTTCATCACTGGACTCTCCAGGAGGGGAGAAACAGTGGACTTGCACGGAAAGCCCCTGGGAGGGTTGACCGTGGAATATTATGTCCACGTATATTGCGTAGAGATTTCCAAAAAGGTTGGAACATAGATTGCAATTAAAGATATCAGGGATTTGCACATGAAGATCCTCCTTTTCACCATCAGCAGAGTGGCAGGATCTGCCTCACTACATCAGGCGTCCAGGACGCAAATGAGTATAGCTGTAGAGCGTTTGACTCATGTGTACGATTGGTGCACAGCCCTGCTACTGAACATGAAACAACAACTGACCTCCATTCGCCAAGAAAAAACAAAAAATTTTGGCTATGGGACCATTTTGACAACATTCTTCTTTGAGAGGATTCCAGCGTTGAGACCCAAAGTCATCTCTACTATCAGTAGCCCGCGGGACCCAAGAATTGCCCGTTGGGCAGACATGATGAAGAGACGGGGGGAAGCGAAGTACCCCGAACCACATGGGACGATGAGTTCTTCCTGTGGTGGGGAGAACAGATCATCGCAGTGGACGACTATCCCTATGCCGGGATGGACTTTCGAGGAGATCCAGATCTAGTACTTCCACCTGGCACAGCATGGGGGGCAGTCGGTAAGTTTTGCAAAAAAAATTTTGACTTATATAATTTTTTGGATTTTTTCAAATATGTATGAAAAAATGAAAAACAAACATGTTTTTGATTGGATTCATAATAACTGACAATTAAAAATGATCATGTTTCAGATGTTGGACCAGTTCGACCTGAGGGTCTCCCACGCCATAAGCGTCGTAGGGGTGAGGCAGAGACAGTGGATTCCGACAGGACTCTCCAGGCCGTGCAGAGAAACTTGGAGGGATTAACCCGCCAAATCCCTATGGCTGCCGTGGAGGACTTGACGGAAGCCATCCAGAGACGGGTGGTAGGAGTACCACGAGACTGGGTTAGATTATTCCGCCGTGTGGCCACTGCAGTTACGTTCTATAGGAACACAACTTCTGGGCAGGGACCTCAGGAGTAGACAGATTTTATGATTGTATATTCTTTTTTGAGACTAAACATGATGGGGCATAAGCCCAAATTTTGTACGAGATTATGGATCCAAATTTTGTAAAGTTTTTGACACTCCGATGATATATATACAGCGATATTTGATGTGATGTGATAAATGTATCAAATGTATGATGTTTTTGATGATTAAAAATTATTGTATTGAATGATTAATATGCCAATCTAATGCTTTATTAGCTAATGAGTCAGCAAACCAATTGTCAGCTCGAGGAATATGAAAAAATTGAAATGATCTTTGTAACAAACGTACCCTCAAAAACAATCGTAATAAAAATGGATCTCGTACCCGATAAGTGTTGTTCAACTGCGACACCACCAGCTGGGAGTCCAAGAAAACTACCAACGAATCAACACCCAAAGATATTGCTTCCGAGAGTAGATGAATGACTGCAGTGTATTCTGCTATATTATTGGAAGCAGGACCAATGCAGACCCCTCTTGATACCAACAGCTGACCGGAAGGATAATGAAGCACCCAAGCCGCGGAAGCTAAGTTCTGGGTGTGTCTACTAGCACCATCGGCGAAACCAAAATGACTCATGACATCCAAGACAACCTGCCAAATCAGATCAAAAACATCACCACTTCATCAAAAATCGAAAATCAATCAGATATGTACAAAGCAAAAACTACAAATATATACAAAAGCAAGATGCCAGGCCGAAGCCTAGGCATAATACTTCTTCAAATAGAGCCCATTTCGGGGCTCCGGCAACTCGTTCCCTTCGAAGTCAACCAAGGTATAAGCTCCTTTCTTAAGGACTTTTTAATGATATAGGGGCCATACCACATCGATTTAAACTTTCCTGCCCCCAAGGCATATTTTTCTTGGGCATAGACCAAAACAAGGTCACCTTCCGAAAAGACCCTAGGCTTGACCGCCTTATCGTACTGAACTTTTACTCGGTTTTTATGCGCTTCATTCATCGTGGCGGCATCTCGACGCTACTCATCGAGATGTTCCAGATGAAGAAGCCGTTCTGCCAGACTGGAAGTGTCAGGAAGAAGCTCAACAGCTAATTTGAGAGAAGGAATCTCGCATTCAATGGGAAATACGGATTCCACCCCGTGGACTAACTGAAACGGAGTAAAGCCAGTTGCAGTTTTAACTGACGTCCTGTATGCCCAGAGTGCAGGATATAGCATAATGTGCCAATTGGATCTATGTTTATCAATCGTCCGTTGAAGAATTGTCTTCAAGGACTTATTCACGGCTTCCACTTGCCCATTGGCCTGAGGATAATATGGAGATGAATGCTCCTGCCGGAAACCCAATTTGAGAGCCAACTCAGCCATCATACTATTCTGAAAATGACTGCCATGGTCAGTGACAATCTCTCTAGGTATACCAAAACGAGCAATAACTTGGTTGAAAAAGAACAGAGCTGCAATCTCACCATCATTCCCAAAAGTAGGCATAGCCTCGACCCACTTCGTAAAGTAGTCTACTGCTACGATAATGTACTTGTGACCTTTTGCCGAAGGCGGGTTACAAGTAGTATAATCCATACCCCACTTTGTAAAGGGTCCGACAGTAATGACTGGAAAAAGCGGAGCTGGATGAGCGCGCATTTTTCGAGTATACACCCGACAAGGATGACACTTCTTGACCGATTCAATACAATCTTTGAAAATCGAGGGCCAGAAGTAGCCAGCACGCAAAATCTTTTGGGCTATAGCAAGCCCTGATAAATGACCCCCACAAGCTCCACCGTGAGAATCATTGAGCACAGCCTCGGCTTCTTCGAAAGTTAAGCAGCGTCTTAGGATTGAATCAACCCCTCGACGGTACAAAGCATCACCAATAATCAGATAACTTTTAGCTAAGTGACGCAGCCTACGACGCTCATCTTTCGAAAAAGAAGAGGGAAACTTCGCAGTCTGGAGATACACAATGATATCCCCATACCAAGGATGTTGTGGAGAGATTAGAAACAAGTGTTCGTCCGAAAAGGACTCATCATAGATCATCTCCTCTCCACAAGGCAACTCTGAGATCAATTCCGCAAAAACTAATGACTTCTTGGATTTGGCAGACATGAACTCGAGATCAAATTCTTGTAAAATCACAATCCATCTATTATATTTGCCCCCAATCACTCGCCTGCTGAGGACAAACTGAAATGGATTGGCAGCTGCTAAGACATAAGTTTTGCGAAGAATAATTTAATGCCGGAGTCGCTGCACAGCATGAACTACTGCTAAGGCTAACTTTTCTATCGGGGTGTATCACAGTTCAGGTCCTACCAGTCCTCGACTAAGGTAGTAAATAACATGCTCAGCAAGAGCATCGTCCTCCTGAACCAGAACCATACCAATGGTAGATTCTGCTATAGCTAGATACAAAAGAAAATATCTACTATAATCAGGTGGACTCAGTAAAGGAGCAGAGGTCAATGCCTTTTTCAAAGCATCGAACGAGCGTTGAGCGTAGTCGTCCCAAAGAAAAGGAACTCCTTTCTTCAATAGTCTCATATATCCCTTTGTAATCTCAGCATAATTGACGATAAACCTCCGAAGAAAATTAGACTTTCCTTGGAGACTTTGAAGCTGACGGATGGAAGACGGGGGAGGCAACCGAAGTATTGCCTCAACCTTGAAGGGACCTACGCTTATCCCTTCCCTAGACACAATGAATCCCAATAGCCAACCGGATGTAACCGCGAAAACGCACTTGTTCGGATTCAATCGAATTTTATAAAAACGACATCTTTCAAATATTTGTCGGAGGTGACCAGGATGATCCATCCTCTTTCGAGAATGAGCAGCTAGATCATCTAAGTATGCCTTGATAATCTTCTTGATGTCGTGGAAGGCGTAAGACATGGCCCGCTGAAAGGTAGCCCCAGCATTTTTAAGACCAAAAGGCATTTTCTTGTATGCAAACGTACCCCAGGGACAAATAAATGCAGTCTTATGTTTATCTTCAGGATGGATAGTAATTTGATTATATCCGGAGAAACCGTCCATGAAGGAGAAAATCTCGTTACCGGCACACTCGTCAATGATCTGATCGATGAATGGTGTGGGGTAATTGTCTTTAGGACATGCCTTATTCAGGT
This sequence comes from Pinus albicaulis, assembly GCA_034641835.2. Lineage (NCBI taxonomy): Eukaryota > Viridiplantae > Streptophyta > Pinopsida > Pinales > Pinaceae > Pinus > Pinus albicaulis. The sequence continues at coordinate 33,928 of JAXQQM020092609.1, forward strand.
CTCTGAAATCGATGCACACTCGAATCGTTCCTTGCTTTTTATCTACCGGAACGGGGTTTGAAACCCATTCAGTCAGAGGAACAGGGAAAATGAATCCCGCCTTAAGCAGCTTTTCAACTTCAACTTTGATAGCTGCTGCCTTCCTAGGATTGACCGGACGAAGTTTTTGCCTCACCGGCTTAGCGTTTTCATACGTCTTGATCTCATGCTGGACGATAGATGGGTCTATGCCAGGCATTTCCTCATAAGACCAAGCAAATACATCCCTATACTCTTTGAAGAGCTCGGTATAGATTTGAATCTCCTCACGGGAACATTCAGCTCCAATGAAGACATTCTCGATAATATTGGGATCCCTGGAGATGTTCACCGGGATAGTAGGAGAGATCACAGCCATGTTCCCTTCAGCATAAACCTGTGTTGGTGCCAAAGGGTTCAAGACTGGGTTAACAAGTCCAGGAGACTGAGGACTTGGAAAACTAGTTTCGACTTCGTTCAAGTCAGGTAGGAAGTGAGACCGATGATGCAAATCATCCCACGGTCTATCTATACCAGTCATGGCTTCCAGGATTGCCTCTTCAGATGGAAGAGTGGTATCAAGACAATCCTGGGCCGAAGAAGAACTAATCGTCCAAGCCGGAGCCACATCACCATCCAACTCTTCCGGTGAAAGAGGAGCTGGAACGGATTCTGCAGTGTCAACAATAGACTGATATGCAATCTCAGCTGCATAAATCGGAAATGCCATTCCACCCACTTGACCTTCCGCTAATGTGGCAGTAGGGGAAGGTAAGGTCCAAGGGTCCGAAAAATAATGAGTTCGAAAGAACTCTCTTCGAAGGGGAGCCTTGGAGGATGAAATAGCATTTATATGCACTGTAGGAGGAGGAAGATCGAAAGAAACCATCAGGGAAGAATACATTCCAACTCCTAGATTCTCGATAGGCGCCTTAGTATTATCCAACTTAGGAACAGATGAGTCAGAAGGCGCATTCAGGTCTACTTGAGGACAGTCTAGTTGATCCACTGTGACAATCCTCCCTTCGTGGGGGAAACATACAATTCGAAATAATGAGGATGCAATGGCATCCATCTCATATATCCAGTTCCTCCCCAACAGAAGGTTGTAGTCCAAGGCTGCATCTACTACCTCAACCTCTATGTTAACGGTTTTTCCCCCAACATAGATGGGCAAAGCCGAGACAATACCATGGGGTCTGTGAGAATGGCCATCGAACGTAGTAATAACAGTGCTAGATGGAACAGCTTTGGGAGATCCAAGTGTCTTCCAACATGCGAGGGACATCACGCAAGTAGAAGCACCCTCATCAACGACCGTTCGAAAGATATTGCACTTCCGATACGACGATTTAATATGAAATGCCATGTGATGAGGAAGTCTCTTCTTAAAATTAGTCATATCAAAAGTAATCAGAAGAGAATTTTTCGGATCAATAGCCCCAATGGCAGTGAGCAAAGCACTGCGCTGAGCTGGACAAGACTGGAGTACCTCTAAAGCTGACATAGCACAAGGACTTTGCGCCAGATCTTCTACAATCGAGTAGTTCTGGGCAGCCCTCATGTTCGGATTAATCGTTGACCGCTTAGAATATGCTTTTGGCATCCGAGGCATAGACTCAACAGTTGGCTTCGTGATGTGAAGCGGCTCAGTAGCATCAGGAACTTCCTTAGCTTTTGAAGATTCCTCTCTGCCATAATCACGGGATCTCGTAGCGATATCCGCGTGAGCACTCATCATAAAGATGTTCGATGGAATTTCCCCTTCCTGGGTACCTCCAGAGGAAGCCCTAGGATTTTGGTTCGCGCCAACAACTAATTGCTGCCCTTGGGGAAAAGGGTTTGTTAACATAGCCTGGGAACTAGAAGAACCCTGCTGGGATAACAGGCGCTGAGCATCCTGAATTTTAGGGCAAAGGTGTGTGAGATGGTCTCCAGTACAAAGCTTGCACGGAAACTTCACTTTATTTTTCTCCTTTTGACCCTCACCAACACGCTCGTTGGTTTTATTTGCATTGCCCTTCCCGTTCTTGCCCTTCTTCTTGTTATTTCGTCCTTTCTTCTTCCCATCGGATTGTTGATTTCCTTTGGGATCAGAAGTTTGGACAACATTTATGGACAAAGACTGGGAAGGTGATGAATCAGTAGGCACAGCCTGACCAGAAGGAGCAGATTGTAAAGACAACTGCTGCAGTTGAGAAAGCAGGCTGGCTGCACCACTATTGACCGATCCGACAAGCCCATCACCATGCGGACCAGGTTTAGTTTTCGATAAATCCAATTTGGAGCGAGGAGCATTGGGAAAATACTTATAAAGTACCCCAGACTGAGAATAGATCAGTTCTAGCTGCTGGGCCCTAAAAATGCCCTGCTCCTCAGAAAATACCCCAGATAGGGATACATCTTTTGAAATATCTGACTGCAGAGATTTCAAAAACCACTCGGGAAGGAATTCACCTGGAATATGAGCTTTGATAAGCCTCTTCCTTCTCCTCCATTCCTGAATGTGATCAGAAATGTGCGTTGCCTCATCCTGTTTAAAATTAGCCAGGAGTTCGGTCCCGACCTCATATCTGACAGGCAACTGAAAATGGTTCAGAAATGTGACAGCCAGCTCTCCAAATGTAGCGAAACCGCCCCCAGTGAGCTCGATATACCATTTGGCAGCGTTTCCAGTTAGGGTGCGTTGAAATAATCTCAACCTAATCGAATCATCGATCAGGGAGTTCGAAGAACACCATAAGTGGAAAGTGGTGATGTGGTCCGCCGGATCCTCTCCATTCTTACCTTCAAACTTTGGAATGTCTGAAGGAATTTTGGTCGGGACCGGAGGCCACCCCGGACTATAACGAATCGGGTCATTAGTCAACTTCGACAAATCTGGCAAGTTTAACGTTGCCAGAAACGGTAAGCGAGGCGGAGCCTGAGAATTCCATCCTTGAGGGGATGGATTCCCAAAATTCTGAAAAGAATAGCCTGGATTTGATGAGGCACCAGGCTGCCAGAAGGGAATCGTAGAAAACGGAGAAGAACCTCCTCCCCACGCCGAGTTACCAAAGCCCAGACCAGTTCCCCCCGCTGAAGTGTTAAATGAAGAGGAGAGCCTCTGATAGGGGTTCCAAGCATTAGACAAAGGAGAAAAGGTCTGATATGCACTCGACGAAGGGAAAGAAGCATTCCCTTGATGACCTGCGAAGAACTGATTCCCTGCCCCCGCTGTAGTAAAGACAGGATTCCATCCCGTAAAAGTAGTCGAACTTTGCCCCCCAGACCAAGGGTTGAAACTCTGGGTCTGGGACGTAAACGGAAACGACCCTAAAGAAGGATTGGAACTGGGAATGTGTCCAGTCCCAAAGGGGAAACCCTGAAACGAAGTTGATCCACTAGCCATGTTAGACATGGGCGTAGATCCAGCTGAAGTAGCAGAAAAGGTAAAAGAGGGACTTTCACTAATGGACATCCCTGAACAGAAGGGACCAGAATGAGAAGCATATGCTTGGGTGAACCCGTAGCCAAACATAGTGACTAGAAGCAATCGAAGATGGAAGTGACCAGGTGCCTCTCTGCTTCACAGAAGGTGAGTTTCAATGCTCACAGTGACTCTCACGTAGAAGTCGTCTCAAATGTGTGGCCACGAAAGACAAGAATGATACTAAGATCCGGCGGCCTTCCATCTTGGCCCGATGTACCGAACCTGATCCAGGAGGATTGTAGAGGAAGAGGAGATGGACTCAGAGGCAGAGGCTCAGTACGTTCTTCACTTGAAAATCTCTCCTTCCCCGGTGAACAAACTCGCGTAGGTGAGCAATGCCCTTTGGACCGTATAATTGCATCGGCCATTAAACTTTTCTCGTACCTTATGGAGGATCTTCCTCTCACTACCGTCGTACTCCACAGTATGTAGAACCCACTCTCCGTTAAATCGTCTTACGCTCGAAGAAGGCTCTGCGCTCTCGGGAGATAACCCCCCGATTCTCCTCGAACGTCGAGGCACTTGATCAGCCACTTTTATAGATTTATTAAATTAGACTCAAAAAAGTGAAAAGCTAGGCAAGCTAGGAGCAAAGAGCACTCACTAAAAATAAAAATCCCTGAGATACAGTCAAGCAAATAGCCTCCAAGTATTTCCACTCCGGGTGATGAGGACCGGACACCAAAATACAGGAAAGCGAAGTATAGGACCTCCCGAAAGCAGTCTGGGATGATTAGGGCCCAGAACAACTAGCGAAGGTATCAGAAACAGTTACGCCGACCTCCTAACGATAGCCTTTGCCGGCTCAAGCACCCAAGCTTCACAAGGGCACCCCCCAGAAGTACTGCTGAAAGTGATGCGACGTCCGCCTCAGGTACCACGGGTATTCCCCCCCGCAGTCACCTGTGTGGAACCTAGGAACAACAACTATGGACACCAATCCGTATCAGAAGCTGGGCGGAACGGTCTTGAGGTTAGATTCAGCTAATCGGAGGGGGGGTATCCCTCTTCTTAACCTTCACTTCCCCTCGCGCTTGACTCTCGGATGAGAGCTTTCCTAGTCCACCTCACGGAGTTGGATTTCGCTCAATTAATCAACTTCTATGTTTGTTTGAGCGGCCTTGGAGAGTTAACTCTCCACTCACCTATTCCAAGGCCCTACAACCTAGCTAGTTGGTGATTGACACTTAGAAAAACTTGCTAGTTGATTTTAGATTAAATCGCTTATTTTAAGGGCTGTTATATTTAAGTCACAAGGATATGGAGATGAAACGTATGGTGTTTTTGACGCAAAAGAAATTAATAAAAACTTAACTACATGCACATGCAGTTCTTTGTCTTTCGATGAAGAGTAATATCTATACAGGTTCTACGAGACTAAAAATTGTATTTTTCTTTTCGAATAGCAAACTCACACTCACAAAAACTAAGAAATTGACTAAATGATTCAATGCACCTAATAGAAATCACTACAAGCATGTAAATCCTAAGATGCAAATCTCTTAAAGCGGAGTGAAATTCCCAAAAAGTCCTTCAGTTTTAACTCTTCTTTTGTTGTCCAGAAAGCTAATTCTCGAAATCAAGAACTCTTAAAATAAGGACACCAAAAAACACTTAAAAATAAGAAGAAGAAATCAAGTGACAACTCCTCCTCAAAATCAAGCCTAAAACTAAAGCAAGAAACTTCACAAAAGCTTCAAAAGTTGTAGCAAACAAAAATGAAAATGCAACAACAAAAGCAAATAACAAGTCAAAATGTTTTTTAAGCCTTTGAAATGCAAAAACAAAAAGCAAAGAATTTTTTTTTTTGAGCTTTTTTGTTTTATAGAGAAAGAGCTCGAAAAGACCAAGCACAACTATCAAAATCCAAACCAAAACGGGACCAAATTTCAAGCACAAACTTCAAGAATGCTCCCAAACCTTATAAGGCTAACTCGTAGCAAGATCAATAAGAGCAACAGAAGACCAAAAACTCAGCCACCCAGCCTAGACAAATAGTGCAAAACTCGTTGCAAACAAAAACTCAAAGAAGCAAGAAAAGCCCTTCAAAAGTTGCAACAAAACCCTAGCCTATGGAACTCAAGAAAACCAATCGAAAACGAAGAAAAAATCGCAATGCGAAGCACAACACAAAGATAGGAGCGAGTCAGTGAGCAGAAGCTCTCTGTTCTGATAAAGCAGAACAGCCAAGAATGCTCAGAAAGCGATCTTGGAACTCAATCCAGAAGTGCCAGCACCAGGAACAACACTTTGCCAAAAAGACTAGTTTTCGATCAAACGAAAGAGAGAAAAGACATGAAACCACTTCCTTCACACTCCAGTAAGTACAGAGACACTGTAGAAACAGGCCTCCACAGCCAGAAAGGACCAAAAAGTCAATAAACCCAAAAATTCAAAATCTGCCTAGGTATACGCTACCTCACAGCTATGCAACCAGCGTGCATACGCGTCTGTGCTAAGGGAAACTCGCGTATACGTGGGTTCCTTTAGACAAACTTGCGTGTATATGCGACTGTGTGCAGAAAAAAGCACGTATACAAAGGAAAATAATGAAAAAACAAAAAGGACAAGCCTGGAAAAGACACCAGGACTTCAGACTGACTGCAAGAAAGTAAACTGGACTGCAAATGAAAGATAAAACTGTTGGCAACCTACCAAACAGCTGAAACAACCCAACAGGAGAATCAAAAGAATGTGATCCCCAGCGGAGTCGCCAGTTCTGTTTCGGGGAAATATCACCCTAGAGGCTGGTTGGGATACAACCTCCACAGAGCAGGGGCATGCTACTTAACAGAGACTCACACAACCATGCACGTTCAGAAAAACTAAATAGAGCATAATGAGAAAGTTACCCGTAGGTCCTACGGTTGAAGAAGATCCCGCAGGGTTCAAACCCCCAGCAACCGTCCTTCCTTCTTAACCTGAAATACAAGAAGAAACAAGCACAAAGGACTGGTTGTACAACATATATCTACTCTAAATGTTAGTGAGATTCATATAAAACATTAAATAAATCATAATGAATGCTTGTATAACAAATATTCTCATACATAAAAGCATACACTAACACGTTTATTTCTGGAACAGCATGATACTTCTGTATTATAAATAGTACGTACAAAAGTAATCAAGTGGAGAGATCACCTGATCCTTCCAAGGCCTTCGCAGACCGTCGTCCGGATCCGTCCAGCCCTTGCCTCGCTAAGACTCCTTCCAAACTGGTGCATACGAGATAACATATAAAGGAATGTGTATCTCAAGGAAACAAGGGTTTCCTGTAATGAACTGGGAAAGTGCAGGAGGCACGGGGAATCAGACTTGGATAGGGAATACCAATAGAGTATAATATCAATAATTCTCTCTCTCCCTTAGGCCATACACATGAGGGCTTTTTATACTCCCTCCAATTAGTTTCAACAGTTGGAAACAGTTGGCCACGGGCTGGGGTGGTTGAACTACCCGAGTAACCATCAACCCAGCGCGAAATTAGGGATTTTTTATATATTTTTTAATCATTTTAATGGCATACGCGGAAAAGTCTAGATGGACTCGCGTATACACGCGGAAAATCACGGGCATAGTCGCGTATGGGGATTTTTACACTGTTTTTAAGTGAATTTGTCCAAGTCTGTAGGAATGGGTTCCCAAAACCATCAAAGCAATCATGAATCATGTCAAGGTGAGAAATGATGCTATAACAACTGCGCGATAAACGTTCAGACTATTCACATGTGCTGCAACTTGCCCAATAGGCTTCTCCACTGCGATCAACTCTAACAGTTAGACAGAATTGGTTTTATTACATACTTTTAACATAGTTTGAAAGGGTTTTTTAACATAGGTTTAATAACATTTTCCCTAGGTTTATAATTTAGGATTAATACTTTAGGTTACCATCATGTATTCTTGCCACTTAGCATAGTTTTAGGACTATATGACGTTTATTACATGTTTTTTTTATACCACTTTCACCTTAGCTTAGGTTTAAAATAATGACATTCTACACCATGAAATATTTTCATTTCGAACACCATAGAATAAATCAAAGACTTCCTCTTTCATCCGAAACACTGGAGAAAATGAAGATTGTACTGGAGTTCCCTGTCAATCTGAACCGATGCAAGATCCTCCTGGATTAATGTGACTACAAAAATTCACAATTAGGGCTTCTCATTTTAGATTTATAGGGTTTGTATTACTATATATATAGGTGTTTTACATCCAACCCATGGGACTACTTGCAGAATCGAATCTCAATCCTTGTTGGCCCTTGCACGATTTTTAAAAAATTGGCTTTTGTTAATCAGTGCGCCCTGTTTAATATCACGCACCGGTGCACACTTTTAGTATAATGCATCGATTGCGTATTGACATAAATTATGATTTGATAAAAACAAGTTTCTATTCATTTATGTTTATATTAATCGAGGCTCCCGTATTAATATAACACATTGAGTCTCCTATTGAGAAAGAGCACCATACAGTGTTTCTACTGTAGTGGTGGTGCATTTATAATAACATATTGCACCGTTATCATTTAAATTTGTTTCACATTGTTGGTGCTTAATTGGTGAAAGTCGCATAGGTGCGGTTAAAAATATAAACGCACCAGGCATTTAATTTAGATAGATGCATCATGTTCTTGATTTTTTTTACCTGAAAATTATGTGATTTATTTATAAAATATATTAATGAATGGTATAGGTTTTATATTGATAAAAAAATGGCTAACAAGAGTTCAAGTAACAAAAATACTGATAGCACATCCAAAAAAAAAAATACAAGTTCTTTGTAAATTATTTACAAAACTTATTATTTTTGAACTATATGTAAGTTTAACTAATATGTATTGTTTAGTGTATGTCATGCAGAGCCAAAAAATGACGAAGCTCGATAAAATTATTTCTTATCTAAGACAAGAAGAGCATAAAATCTTGATAAAAAAATTGTAGAAAGATGAATTAGGTGAACGAAAAAAATACTATTGATCCAATATCAGTTTCTTTTTTGAATCTTCATTAATAATGTAATATTCCCAAATGGGGAATGTAGCAATACAATGCAAATTTGCAGGAAAATAATGTAGATCATCAAAGACAAAGCAGGAGGCCAATATGGAGACATTTCAAATGTATTTACAACAACAAAACAGATGTAAAATATGGCCCATAATATGCACAACAGGAAATACAAGTCTCCAACAGAAGAAATTCCTCAAAAAGAGGTGTTGTAACCATGTATTAAGACTAGAAATTACTTTACATCATTCTTTTATGGGGCTGCAATAGCTCAAGGTTACACTTTAGATCTAGAGAATATAATTGCATGAAAATTCAGATCTATAATAGATCCATACACTATATAGGCTCTTCTTCATAATCCCCTTGGGGTTTTCAACAATACACCATGTACAATGAGTAGATATGAGATCTAAGCCTGCAGATCTGCAGAAATATTCAGATCTAGAAATGGATCTGATCTGATATGAGAAAGAGAATATCCCCTCCAATGGATCTCCAAAGTGAAGGGCAAATCCCCAACACTTGAAAACCAAATATCCAGATGGAATGCCAAAAGGCCCTGCAACAACACCTATAGGAATAACGTAGATCTGGAAGTAAAAATGAGTTGTAGGGTTTAGAATTTGGTTGGCCACATGCCAAGATTAGAAAATAAGCTCAATACATCCAATACTCTCCTCCCAATGGAATAGAAGCCTCCTCCACTGAAAAGGAGCACTGAAAAGGCCTAGATCTGAAGAGATGTAGCCGCCACTTGCTGCATCTTGCAAAGACAACCAAACCCTCAACAGGATCTGAGTTGTAGTTGAAAGAAGAAGCTTGGCCTTCAGCCGGATAGTGGACAATACAATGCAAACTCTCCCAAAACCTACTCAATGGGAAGAGGTGGGATTCCCAACCAGGAACACCCAATTATAAACAACATTATTCTCAGCTAAACAAAAAGAGAATTATATATTTCTAAACAAAAAATATATTCAGAAATATAATGCTCATCAACAACCTTCTAATTCTTCCATCCTTTTCCTTTTATAATTTGAGAGCTTTCAAACCCTAAACCGCTTCTAATGAGATCACTCCTTTAACACAAGGCATATCCATCTAAAACTGTGATGTGCCTCATTGATGGCCACTCCTCCAAGACAGTGTTGTAGATTTGGTCAAGGTTGACCCAGTCAAAATGGCCACCCCTTTCACACCTAAGGGTGTTTGATTTAGCAACCAAGATTCAACCTTTTTAAATTTTGCATTGATTTATTCATGGTTTAGGAGTATTATGGACCCCCTTTGATCTTTTATTCTTCAAACAAAGACAGGAAAAAAAATGAATATTCCAATTAGATTATGACTAATTGGGAACATTACAGTCCTCCCCTCACAAATGTTACTTGTCCTCAAGCAACTAACAAGGTGAATGTTGCAACTCTTCTCCTCCTCCATTGGTGATACCAACATGTGTTAAGATTCCTCCATAAGCTAAGTGTTCACCAATCCAGTACTCCATGAGTTGTTCCTTAAAAGTTCTTATGAGATGCAAATAATCCATCCCATAAGAGGAAAATAGCTCAAATGAAACAAACATGGATTGTCCAATGCTCTCCTTGAAACATGTAGCATAAGACACATAGAGAGTCTCCATCCCATAGGGTACATACATACCTCCCATCCTCCCTCCATACATTCCTATAAAAAGTACAAGTACACCATCAATGTATGGGAGAAAAACTACATACATACAAATAGAAAGTTGTGCATATGGAGGTGGGTCATAGTCCCACATGTGGAACCAGTGCAGTGCATCTCCTGCCTGCATCAGATCAAGATGTGGTAAGTGGTTTGCCCACCATTTACTTGTTGTCCAAGTCATCGCACCATGGCTGAAAGAGTGAGATATATTTGGTGACTTATGAATGCACCCATCATGAAACAAAATCTCCCTTTGTCCTCCAAGGGAGTGGCCATATTCAGAAATTTTTGTGGCGCAAAGTTGGCCATGAATTTTATAAGGTACAACACTCCTTCTTGGAGTTATTGCCTACATATACATGGTAAAATAATACATACAATCAGAAAATAAAACATGATTTACATGAGTATGTCCTTTACCAACAATCCTCCTTGTACAAATGGAGTGGTGCATAGATCTTTCTCCTCTCTCAAAAGAAGGAAGGGATGGCTGAAATAACTCTTTTATAGAGTCATGTTGCTGTCCCAACTCCACATGGTTCATGCATTCTTGAAAATGTTGATGTAGTTCACCTTCAAAGCCTTCCCAATCAAATCTCCTCACGATGATGTTGTAGATCTTCATGGAATATGTGTGGCTGAAACAAAACTCTTCATAGGCTCTTTGTAGAAACTTCTCCTTGAGCTTGGAGGCTCTAGACAAGAAGATCCTACCATGATGATAGATGACTCCTTATTGGACTCAATAGCCATCTTTAGGCAGCTGGTCATTAAGTATCATGCAAGTGTGAAGATCCTTGGAATAATCCACCAACAATTGGGATTTCCAATATGGACCTAAACTCCCCAACAATGGCAGCGTTGATGATCTATCAGCTGAAATGTTTGTCATGTGGCTACTCTCCTCCTTGACATCTCCCATTCTAAAGGTATGTGTTGGAAGGTCATCCCTTCCCTTCTTGTCCTCCCACAGCGCAGAATCATAAATGAGAGTGGGTAATGATGATGTTGGGAGAAGATCTCCCTCCTGCTTGATCCTATCCAAGAATCTCAGCCCTGTATCATTGTCTTCCAATGCTCCCATCCCTCCTGGATCTAATTTTGGAGCATCATGTTGTGAGACATCTCCCACAAAATCTGAATTAGGTGGCCTCCCAGGTTGTTTTCCACTAGATAAAAGTGTCCCATGCAGCAATCTCATGAGCATGATAGATGGGACTGTAAGGTCCTTTCTTCCACTGCACAAATCCATGTCTGTTATTTGTGTGGAAGTAGTATGCGAGGGATATGTATGAATTCCTTTGATCATTTGAGTTTCACCACTCGTCTTGTCCACCCATTCCATTTTCAAAGCCTCCCAAGAAGTGGTGACTTTTCCCAATGTAATCAACCATTGAACACCCAAAATCACATTGGTGTCAGGTATGTCAACCACAAAAAAGAGATCAATCAATTTATAAGTCCCCATGGTGACTGAAAGTGATGGGACATCATGCATGCATTGCATTTTTCTATCTCCTGGGACCAAAATAGAAAATCCCTCAGAAGCATCAGTGGTTATTGCCCTCCTTTGGACTAGTTGGGCATCAATGAAATTGTGGGTATCCCCATTGTAAATCAAAACATAAACCCTCTGATTCAAGATGGAACCTTGAACTATTAAGGTAAAGTACTTAGGTAATCCTCTCAAAGATGCAAGAGCCCCTCCAATAGGAGAAAATTTTCCATTCCCATCTCTTGATGGTGTTGGCTCTCCTCCTACAATGTCAGCGCTATGACCTCTTCTTGGTTCATATTCATCTTCCTCCTCATCATCTGAGAAGACCTCTATGTAATGTGCTTTCCCAGTAGCACATATATGTCCAGGTGCCCATGATTCTTGGCAAGTGAAGTAAATATTCCTTCTTCTTAGATCTCTCTAGACTTCATGATCAAGAGGTTTCTTGTATGAGCTCTCCTTGGAAGGAGCAGCTTTTTCTTCCTTTCCCTTTGAAGGAAAAGAGGGCTTATGCTAAAAAGTTTCGTTTTCTTTTGGCAATGCATCTTGAAGGTCTCTAGCCATTCCGATAGCATCATATAGGGTAGTGGGCTTGGCAGAATTAAACAAACCATGAAGAGGTTCATCTAAACCATCAATGAACATGTACACCCTTCTTGTTGCAGATAAATCAGGAACCATAACATATAATCTTAAAAATTCAGAAATGTAAGTTTTTGTATTACCTGATTGTTTCAAATTTGCAAGGCTCATGAATGGTGCCTCTGGATCTCTTCTATAAAATCTTTCCACCAACCTTCTAGTGAACTCTGAATAAGTAGTCACATTAGCATGACCTAATGTAGACAAGCCATGGAACCACTAGTCATGTGCTTCACCTTCAAGGTGCAGTGCTGCAATCTTGATAGCCTCCATCTTTGGAACCTTGTTCAACTGAAAGTAGATGTCAAGTTTTTCTACCCAATATTTGGAAAAACACTTGGATGACCCATCAAAATTGGGTAAAAATAATCTTCCCATAGTGTGGTGTTGATCATGATTCTGAATGAATCCACCACCTCTATGATGGTGCCTTGGTCTTCTATTGTCCTTTATGTGACAAAACTCTTGAAAACTCAAGTGATCTTTGAATCTCTGATTTTGAGACTCATATTATTCAAAATCGTCTTCAAGGGATTCATGCTCTTGAAACCCTTCATTTCCCACATCCAAAAAGGTAGGCATGGTAGAGCGTTGGGAAACTTGTGGCTGATGCACTGGTTGATCATTCCAGTGATGAGATATGCTAGAGCCTTCTCCAAGATGGAATCCTTTAGGGGATTCTTTGATTTTTTCCATTCTCATCTCTTTGATCTCTCTAGCAAGATCTTGCATGGCTCTAAGAAGGATCTTAGGAAAATCCCTTTCTCCATCTTCACCTCCAGATCAAGGGGCTTTACCCTTGTCTTCATTATCATTTGTGTAATCAAATTTATTTTGTCTTCTATTTAGATACCTCTTCTCCTTGTTAGTAAGAGACTCTTCTTCTTCAAAAGATATACTGGATTCTTAGAATGCACAGGCTGTGCCAAGATGATGCTCTGATACCACTGTAATATTCCCAAATGGGGAATGCAACAATACAATGCAGATTTGCAGGAAAATAACGCAGATGATCAAAGACAAAGTAGGAGGCCAATATGGAGACCTTTCAAATGTATTTATATTAGCAAAATAGATGTAAAATATGGCCCATAAGATGCACAATAGGAAATACAAGTCTCCAATAGAAGAAAATCCTCAAAAAGAGGTGTTGTAACCATTTATTAAGACTGGAAATAGCTTTACAACGTTCTTTTATGGGGCTACAATAGCTGATTATTACTCTTTAGATCTAGAGAAAATAAATGTATGAAAAGTTAGATCTATAATAGATCCATACACTATATAGCCTCTTCTTCATAATCCCCTTGGGGTTTTCATTAATACACCATGTACAATGAGTAGATCTGAGATCCAAGTCTATAGATCTGCAGAAATATTTAGACCTAGAAATGGATCTGATCTGATATGAGAAAGAGAATGATCCCCTCCAATGGATCTCCAAAAGTGAAGGGCATATCCCCAACACTTGAAAACCAACTCTCCAGATGGTATGCCAAAAGACCCTGCAAAAACACCTACAGGAATAACACATATCTGGAAGTAAAACTACGTTGTAGGGTTTAGAATTTGGTTGGCCACATGCCAAGATCAGAAAATGAAGCTCAATACATCTAATACTCTCCTCCCAATGGAATATAAGCCTCCTCCACTGAAAAGGAGCACTGAAATGGCTTAGATCTGAAGCGATCTAGCCTCCACTTGTTGTAGCTTGAAAAGACAACCAAACACTCAATAGGATCTACAATTATAGTTGAAAGAAGAAGCTTGGCCTTCATCCAGATAGTGGACAATACAATGCAAACTCTCCCAAGAGCTACTCAATGGGAAGAGGTGGGATTGTCGACCAGGAACACCCAATTCTAAACATATATGTCTAAACATAAAATATATTTAGAAATACAATGGTCATCAACACCCTTCTAATGCTGCCATCCTCTTCCTTTTATAAGTTGAGAGCTTGCAAACCCTAAACCACTTACAATGAGATCACTCCTTTCACACAAGGCATCTCCATCTTAAACTGCGTTGTGCCTCGTTGATGGCCACTCCTCCAAGACAACGCTGTAGATTTGGTCAAGGTTGACCCAGTCAAAATGTCAAGACCCTTTCACACTTAAGGGTGCTTGATTTAGCAGCCAAGGTTCAGCCTTTTTACATTTGGCATTAATTTATTCATGGTTTAGGAGTATTATGGACCTCCTTTGCTCTTTTATTCTTTAAAAAAAGACAGGAAACAAAAATGAATATTCCAATTAGCTTATGACTAACTGGGAACATTACAAATAATATAATTAAAAATATTAGATAACATGTTCCAAACAATCTATTAATTCATATATGTTTAATGTTATATATGGACCAAAAGCGAAGGAAAGGAATGTTGTTCTAAGAAAAAAAAAATAGAACATGCAAATTAAAATGAATTGCTCCTTAGCTCATCTGGAGTGGTGTTGGAGGTTAACGAAAGGGGGAAAATTTTTTACAAAACTTTGAGGGATATAGTGGAACGAATATTAGACGGTATTTATACTTATAATAAAAAAATCAATCGAATGATTCCAAGAACCAAATTTTATTTAAACTACAGGAAGAGTTTCCTGAGAATTGGTCAATGAGACATGTCAGACTTTTAATAGGAAAAACGTACAACAACAAAAAATAAGCATTGAAAAAGTTATATTCCTTTAAATGTTTTTCTAGAATTATATGTATATATTACTACAAAGCGATCATTTATAAATATCACTTTTTTTATATGTAGTTTTCATATATCAATATAAAAATTAAATAGTTTATTGTCATGTTACTTTTTCGGAAGATTATGAAACTCTCAAAGGATGAACGAGCTGATATTAGAAACATGCCAGTAGGAATGTCCAAAAAGGTGTACAAGGATATGGTCAAAGAAATGGAAATAATTGCATTGCATGAGGAGACATCTCAACAACGTGCTTGAAATTTAATATGTAATGATTTAATTTTTTGATTAGGTATAATAAATAAATAATTTAGCATTAAATATTAATTTTCAAGTATTCTCTTGCAGAAAAGAAAATAAAATGGAACCCATTCAACACATAAAACAGGACGAAAAGGAAGAAGAGGGTCGATATCTAAGTTTGTGAGTAATTGTTACTTCCTTATAACAGCTTAACTAGATTTCATTTTTGTATATTTTAAGTTGTTTTATAGCAATCATCATTGAATGTCTTCAAACAGGTGCTAACATGCAAAGAAGAACCATCAGAAGAATTGATTGACATTGGGTTAAATATGGGTTGTTAGTATATGTTGGCATATCGTAAATTAATTGTGGAATTTGTAAGTATCTACATTGTTTTATCTAGCTCTATCTATAATTAATATAACAAAAAAAATATTTTATATTAAATCTATGATTTGTTATGGGGTATAAAACTTGCAGGAAACAAAGTATAGAACTATGCCAACTAAAGAATTGTTGAAAGAAGGCATGAAATTTTGTTTTGAAAGAATGTGTACAGTTCATGAGTCAATTATTGCTATGGTACATTTCTTTTCGATTTACATTGATGTATATTAATTAATATTGCAATTTTCATTATTCTCACCAATGTAGATACACTCATTACAATTTAATTTTATGTTTGTAGATGGAACTTCAAGAAGAAGAAAAAAATCAACACAATGAACAAAACATTCCTCCAAATAACCCAAGTCATGGAAGTATCTTGAGCAGTGACAGTAGTTCCAGCGAAGAATGATGACCAATATGTTTGGATATCAAAGCAAGGCATTGTATTTTTTGAAATATTTTTCTGTGAAATTAGACATTTTGTTTAGTGTAATGGACATAGTGTCCCAATTGTTGGGTGTCATTTTTATACTCTCCTCCCTCATTTCTACATTTTTGACCTCCAACCTGGGGACCATACTTTCCTTTTTCCTTTCCTTTATCCTGAAACATCATAATTTTACCTAGTTTCATTACCTTTCCATTCTCGTGAATTATTCTGATTTATTGTTCGTTTTTTGTGGCTAATTGAGATGAAAATTGGGAGATATTATTTGGCCTTTTCACTATTCTTTCAAACACTATTTCAAGCATAGGAATCTATGACATACAGGCACATAGAACCAGTTCGAAGCATGTTGTTACATGGCGTTGCTACCACATGCAGAGTCAACACCTTGGATATCACATCCTTTTTTGTTACACCGCGATGTTGTCACATATCAATTTCTACAGACTGCTACTACAGTTGTGTTGTTGTTTTTGTATTTCTAAAATACAGATGTTGATATGTCTTCGAAATATGTTACGTTATAGTTGTTGCATTCCAATGATAGCTGTAGGAGTTATCATGTACTGTTATTTAGAATAACATCTTCAAGAATTTTTGGTTGAAATCAATGCTTTCCCATTCAGGAATTTTATTGAGGGAATCAGTTATAACTGTATTTACTTTATTTCGATCAACATGAGAATTGAGATATTCTCATGACTGATCTATTCCTCATTTTATGGATATGTAATTATTATATAAACACTCGGACCTTCAAGGTCGCGGGGTTAGCACAAAATAGTATCGCCATTTTGACTCTGTAAATTTTGATCATCATAATACATAATATCATGTTGTTGTTGTTACATGTGTTGATTTATCTAATTCTCATTTAGTTTTCATTTCTTCCTGCACCCTGCTAGGGAGGAAGGGCCCTCCTCTTTAGCAGGGACTGCAGTTGTACGGTAGTTATATTATATATTATATTTATTTCTGCATATTCTTGGAGTGTCATTGTTGTTGTGTTAGCTATAAGTAGATCTGCTTCAGTTCCAGGTATTTATTATACGGTTACACATATCCAATTATAGGTATTAGCTGCTGTAGTTAGTGTGTGGCATGCTAGATAGTGGTTTATCTAAAGTGTGATTACATTCTTGTAGATCCTTTTTATTCCTCCATGAGTATTAGTTTCAACAATTGGTTCAAAAATTATTTCTTCTTTTTTTATTTGCGCTTCCGGTAAGGTGTATTGGCACAGACAGTGCAACTACCATTGAAATAAAGGATGTCCCAGGTCGATAATTTATGTTTATAGCCTTAGTCATTTAAAAGTGATAAATACAGTCCAACACCAATTGAAATACATCATTAGCTTGTGCAATATATGTGAGTTGGAGCATCCAACTGGTCAATGCCCAGAACTACCCAGACTGAAAGAAATACTCAAGGAATCAAGCGAGAAGGTCTAGTCTTCCTACTTCATGGGACCAAGGAGACCATGGAAGCCATGAACTACAAGTATGCCTCCAGATTTTTCCTCTTTTAATTCTTGGAATAATGCTTATAATGGTCAGCAATTTCCATGGCCTTATCCCACTCCTTCCTCAACACCATTTCCTTCACCCTGGAACCAGTGTCAATCCCCTCTACCAATGAAATATCCTCCATATAAATATTACCTTTAGAGTCAGAATTGGAGAGGTAATTTCCAAGGTCCAACTCCCTCTGCATTACCAATGTAGCAGTAGTTACAACTGCCTCCTCTCCAAACTCCTACACCTCCTGTCCAACCCCAATTACCTGTGCAACCTAACCGCAATCTAAATAATAAGGCAACCCAAAGCATAGAAACCCCGACTACTTTCCAAACTTACCTTATTACTCCTATTAGACTTAATGATATTTATCTTAGATCAGGAAAATAATTATACCTGGCCATTCTCCTATAATTATCGAGGAAGAATGTGAGTCACCCAAAAGAGGTATAGTCAATTTTGAAGCAGTTGTTACATATGTAACAACTGATAAAACACAGACTGTTACACTTGTAGTAGCCAGGTCAGGAAGGACTGTTTCTCCTACAACATCCAACATGAGTAGGGTTGGTGCACCTGTGACAACTGACTCAGCTGTTAGAGCTCATGATCATATGTATCCTAAACGATTAACTAAAACTTAGATAGCCTCACAAACTGAATCTGAGTTTCTCAAGGAATTACAAAATTTGTATGTATGGATTCCACTGTTACAAGCTCTCAAGGAAGTACCTATTTACGCTAAAACAATGAGAGATATGTGTGTCAAAAAACCTAGAAGGAAGTCGAAGGACCCTACTACTATCCATGTTATGGGGAAACTGTATGAACTAATGATTAATCAACCTTTGTTAACTAAATATAATGGCCGAATAAATCATAAAGTTACTGTCTATATTGATGACTAGTCCATAACCAATACTTTAATCGATTTGGGCGCAGCCATTAATGTGATGAAAAAGGATATTTTTATCTCCATAGGACTTCATGGGCTTAGAACTACACCTAAAGTGCTTGAATTATCATATAGGTCTCGTGTTAAACCCGAAGGGGTGTTAGAATATGCGGTGATTGCTATATCTTCTTGGAGATATCTGGCTGATTTCTCATTTTGAAAACCAAATCCAACCTGGGGGGACATCCTTTGATTTTTGGAAGACCATGGCTAGCCACCGCAGATGCATTTATCGGATGTAGATCTGGATCTATGATGATCTCATATGGGCAAGCCACCAATAACCTTAACCTTTACCCCCCAACGAAACACCATATGGATTTGAATAGTCCTTGGTGGGACGAATTTGAACATGAATCTGATTTTTCCCTACCTCTCCTCACAATTGGAAAAGCATAATATTTTAAAGATGAAACAGAGGATGACATCATTAATGGTTTTATTAGCAACTCATTCTCTGTTTCTTTTGTTAGAGATCCAAGGGAAGAAGATGAGGTAGATGATGTAAATATTGGAAATATGAGAACCACTCCACATATTGACAGTAGTTCAGTTGAAATTGAGCCAGGAAAATATTTGAACATTAATCCTAACCTGACTGCTGAACAAAACAGATTGTTGATACAACAGTTGCATAAGTATAATAAGGCATTTTCATGGGATTGCATTGACATGAAAGGAATCCAACCTAGCTTGTGCACTCACCACATTTACCTTAAATATGAATGCAAACCAGTTAGACAACTACAGTGCTGAATGAATCCTGCACTTAAGGAGATAGTGAAAGAGGAATTACAGAAACTCCTTAATGGAAATTTTATATATCCCCTCTCTAATAGTCAATGGGTGTCTTCTCTTGTCATTGTTCCAAAAAATAAAGGAAAGGAAGAGTTTGTGTAGATTATAGAACTCAATAAGGCCACAAAAAAGGACCATTTTCCCTGACCATTTATAGACTAGGTATTGGATACTCTTTGTGGGAAAAATTTATTTTCATTCCGGGATGGATTTAGTGGCTATAACCAAATACAGATTTCCTCAGAAGATCAAGGTAAGACAACCTTTACTTTCCCATGGGGTACTTTTTCATATAGATTCCTTCCTTTTGGCCTCTGTAATGTGCCAACAACCTTTCAGATGGAAATGTTGCGTATATTTTTGGATCTGTTGAATGACGGCCTTGAAATATTCATGGACGATTTTATACCTTGCGATTATGCCTTTGAAACAACATTAGTTAATTTGGAAAAGGTGTTAGAATGCTGTGTACAAAATAATGTTGCTTTGAGCACTGAAAAGTGTCACATGATGATGACCGAGGGGATCGTGTTGGGACATTTCATTTTGACAGATGGAATCAAGGTAGGCCCTGCAAAAATTAAGGTAATCTTAAGAATCCCAACTCCCAGAACTCAAAAAGAGGTACGTAGCTTTCTGGAACACGGAGGATACTATAGGATATATATAGAAAATTTTTCAAAGATTGCATCGCCTCTGTTTTCTTTCCTTATGAAAGATGTGGAATTTGTGTGGACATGGAAGTGTGAGAAAGCCTTTTGGAAGCTGAAGAACTGTGTAACAACATCATCTGTTTTCTGAGGACCAAACTAGAATATGTCGTTCCATATTGCTACAGATGCATCTGACATTGTTGTAGGTGCTGTTTTGGGCCAGTTAGAAGAAAATAAGCCTTATGCCATCTATTATATCAGCAAGAATTTAACCCCAGCCAATCTCAATTACACAGTGACTGAGAAATAATTCCTACTAGTAGTGCATGCTATTAATAAGTTTCGAGATTATATCACTGGGTATCAAGTATTTTTCCACACTAATGAATAATAATGGTAGAGTTACAAGATGGTTATTATTGTTACAATAATTTGATATTACTGTTTTAGATAAACCTAGAAAAGATAATTTAGTTTCTAATTTTCTTTCTAGGTTAACCATAGGTGATAATTGCACTCCTATTGAGGATTCTTTTCCTGATGAGTATTTTTTTTCCATATATACCCACTCACCATGGTATGCAAATATAGCCAACTATCTTGCCGCAGGTAAATTCCCACACCATTTATCTTCCATATACAAAATAAATATCATACAACAGTGTTCCACTTACTCCTAGATAGAGGGAAATATCTATCACACTGGACCGGACTTTCAGATTCGACGTTGTGTTAGAGAAGATGAGATTTTTGATATCTTGAAGGCTTGTCATGAGGAGCCTTGTGGAGGTAACTTCACGGACAAGAGGATGGGGTACAAGGTACTCTCAAAAAGTTACTACTGGCCAACTATATTTTGAGATGAAAAAAATATTTGTGAAAATGTGTGATAGGTCCCAAAGGATGGGCCAGCCATTCAAATTAGACGAGATGTCATTACATCCTCAAATAGTGTTAGAGCCATTTGAAAAGTTGACGATAGATTTCATAAGGCCAATTAATCATTCATCACAGTACAGATCAAACATATTGGTATGTACAGACTATGTCACAAAGTGGATGGAAGCGAAGGCACTAAATAGAGATACAGAGCACATTGTTTCAGACTTCCTGTTTGAAGATATTTTTGTTCGTTTCGGGATACCCAGGGAGATAGTGACAGATGGGGGACCCCAATTCACATCTCATCTGATTTAGAAGCTGGTTTAAAAGTATGGAATTCATCACAAGATCAATTCACCTTATCATCCACAAGAAAATGGCCAAGTGGAGAGTACCAACAAATTTATTGAGGGAATTGTGACAAAGACAATAGATAGCCATCGAATAAATTGGGCTGAAAAACTTCTAGAAGTACTGTGGGCTTACAGAACAACATTAAGGCATACTACGGGCTTCTCACCATATGAATTGGTGTGCGGTAAGAATCCTTTATTCCTCATAGAGTTTGAAATAAAAACACTAAGAACAAAATTACAAGTAAATATAGATTTGAGCATAGCACAAAGATAAAGGCTGAATCAGCTCAATGAGTTGGAGGAGAAATTGTTGGTGTCCATTCAATAGATAGAGATCATCAGTAGAAAAGAGCTATATGGCATGGAAGGTTCATTAAAAAGAAGAAATTTCAGAAAGGAGATTAGGCTCTCTTGTACGATTCAAGATTGAAGGATTTCAAGGGCAAGCTCTGCACCAGATGGCTAGGTCCTTACGAAGTAGATATAGTCTTTGAAAATGGGACTGTAAAATTGGTTACCATTGATAGTGAAAATACATCATTAATGTTTAATGGGCACCGTCTGAGATTATATCATCAACCTGCTTCAAAGGATTCATTTATTAACATTGTCGTGGACTTTCATCTTCATGTTACAGAAGTAGGGGTACATTCCCCTGTGTTGCCCAAAATTTGATTTTTCAATATGTGTAACAGCTGAAAACCACTTTTGTGGTGGCTATTACACATGTTTACTATATATATATATATATAATTTAAAAAAACCCAAAAAAATATGATAATAAGAATCTGACTGTGAAAACCTCCTTTGGGGTGCAGTCAGACAATCTGGTAGTAGTTGAAAACAACTTTTGTGGTGGATGTTACACTCATTTTTTTCAAAACATCATCCTTTTTTCCTCCATATTCTACATGATGTTGTTACACATTTTTTTTTCAGTATTTTATTTTTCTTAACAATAAAAATTTATGAAGAATAACACTTTCACTTTCTTGATTGTCACATATGTAACAATCGATAGTTGTCAACAAGTTTTGAATCTTAGTCGTCATCTTGACACGCAACAATTATTACCATAGTTTGAAGGTGACCACCCAATAGCTGGAGAAATTGTGCCATGACATCAGTTTCTTACTCCATGTATTCTCAGGTATTTCACCGAAAAGGTAACATTATCATCCTCTAATAATTGATGATTATGGAAAGTTAATGACAGTCCTTTTGATGGTCGTGGACCATCGTCATCATTAAATTTGGGGGGGATGAATCTTGTCATAATTATGAACAATCCATTAGCTTTTAAAGCCTCCATTAATCCCACGATTTATCAAATTTAATACCATATAAACCAATCATGACCGGATCTTGTCAAAAAGGAGATTTGTACTTGAAGTATGAAGCTCTCCATAAGTAGGCATTAATAGAAAGAATGTGTGGGAACGAATCATCAATTCAAAATATTTTCACCTCTCGATCACTGTGACATTCCATCATCTCCCTCAGCTGGAAGTTATTTCACCCTTGGTCGAAAATTCTTAACTCGAAGATAACAAAGCAGGTTGTTGTAACACAACGAGTAGTGCATTGATACCCTAGCTAACTGAGCTATAGGAAGTAATAAGGTATAACAACACAAGATGGGGGGATCTCCGGTGAGGCATGAACCAGATTCTATTGAGGCATTACATAATTTTCCGGAGGGGTATCAGATATTCATAAATGCTGGGTGGCTCGAGTATTTTTAGAAGTTGAAGAGTTCAGATGAAGAAATTTTTATGGAGTTCACTAGAAATTTGAAAAACTATCAGACCAAATTTAGGGGTTTGCAGATTGAAGTAATAGAGGAGGTTGTTTCTTGAGTAACAGCATTGTCAGCCGAAGGTAGAAGGCCATTCAACAGAAAGTTAAATGATCCTTCTCTGAAACAAGATTTCCTTGAAGGTGAGGAGAAGCTTGAGAAGAAAGGAAGAGGGCTCGACAGGCTGTCACTTCCCCAACCTTGGGAAAATGTTGGTCTGAATTTGATAAAATATATCACCTGTGAAGGGAGGTCCATGATTATTTTTAATTATCATTTCCCCTTATTGAACCATCTTCGGGATAAGCAGAGAATTAACCTTCCATATTTCCTGCTAGAAAATATCAATCATATGGCTGCAACAATCAAAATGGTAGCACACCTAGAAATTTGTGTTACCAATCATGGTCTCATAAATTTAATTGTGTTGATGCTTTGAACTAGCAAGGAAATATTTGGGAGGAGTTCAAATGAAATATACCCAGAACGAACCGAGGAAAACAAGTTGGAAATTAGGGAGAGATTCAGGAGGAAGCTAGAACCAAACCCGATATTCTAAGGTTGAAATTTAGAAAAGGACCCTAGGTAAGTCGATTGGAGACAAACGACTGAAGAAAAGGGTGAAATTCAACGTGACTACAGAACTATCATCTACAGCTGAAGATCAGGAGGAGGAGAAAGAGTTGAAAGAAGAAGAAGAACAACCTCAATCAGAGGAACCCTCCTGGTCAAGTAGGAATGAAACTTAGACCCTGCTAATAGAAATTGAGAATTTAAAGAAATAAAATGAACAATTGAAGCAGAAATTAGTGGAAGCTAGGAAATTAGAAGCCTCAAGGTTAGATACACTAGTTCAAGATGTTAATAAAGTCAGGGGGTAGAAAATTCCAAGATCAGTATGTGTGGCATGTTCCGAGGAATTAGCAGCAGTAGGATACAAATTTTTTCGGGAAACCACCTGCTCGAGGGAAACCCAAACATAACCTTGGGAGGATACTCCACAAGAACCTATGGAAGATATTTCTACTCCACAAGAACCAACAATTAAAGTAGAGCCTTCCATGGTAATCGACCTGAAAGCCAACACACAATAACCTGTAGAGGCCACTGTTATTACAGAGGAACCAACAGTGGATACAGAGGCTGAACAAGGCGAAAATAAGAGGAATGCTACACAAGAACCCACCTATGACATTGTTGTTCCACAAGAACCAACAGCTGAGGTGGAGAAATGCCACCCCAGAGTGGCTGTCACACCCATAGTTGATATTTCATGTAGTGGAACATCAAGCTCCGATGAGGGATGTAGTTTTGAGAAGACTTTATTGATCTATGAGTTGCAAAAGTGGAAGCATCTAGCAATTTACCTTCAAGAGGGAGTGATCTCACTGTATTCACATTAGAAGAAAATAAGTTCCCTCCAAGAAAAATGGGCAGAGAAATAATTGAAGAGGAGCTTTGGGGAATGGAAACGAAAGGAAGCTACAAATAAATAGGAGAAACAATTGTTGTTGTTACAATAGCAGGTTCAGAATTTTACTGCTGATAAACAGAAGCTTCATGATCTTGCCCTCAACCTGTTGGCATGCAGGCGACCTGCCCCTTCCTACCCTATTTTTCTTTGGGAGTGTTATTATTTATTTCAGTTGAAAGATATCATGGAAGAAATGCCTTATGTGGGTACTTCTACCTGCACTTTTCTTGATGTTTTTTGCTCCAGCGATTTTGATGAATAGAGCTTGTTGTGTGAGATATTTTTTCATAATATTATTTGTGAGCATGTCAGCATGCAGATGGTAGTAGTTGTATTCTCATATATGGGAGACCTGTAGTTGTGTGCCTTCATTTCATTCATGAGAAATCAAATCGAGTGGCAACTGTTTGTGAAATCAATGGAGACTAATGAAAAGAAGACAACGCTATGGATTAGAGAAGAATCAGGAAGGGACGTTGAACTGAGGCATGAATTTAAATTTTTTTGAGTACTCAAGGTTTGAGGGAGTGAGGTGCTACTTACAGAAGAAGAATAGTGGAATTTTCTCTCCATCAATTTTCACAGATGAAGAGCCAAGTGCTGACAGGGTGCCTCAAGCACACTGAAACAAGTAGTGTCGAGTTGCAGGAAGGGGATCCTTTTGTATTCCAAAATTTCATAGTTGATGTTACACATATACCAGAATACGCCCGGGTGGTAAAATACCTTGGTGTATTCTAGATTGGATTGAAATTTATATGTCCTTTGATATGGTTTCTAGTGGAAGAATATCAAGACCACTATGTGCTGAGTGATTACGAAGAAGAGTACTGGCCAAGACAATTTTTCTCTACTCAGGGGCACAGGTCTCCAGACAAAGACACAAATAGCACCTACAACTTCACCAACCTGCATAGGAGGTATAATCGGGGGAGCTGAGATTTTTGCATGAGGACATGCAAGCACTTTAGCTCGGGGGAGATGTTGGGTGTCATTTTTATACTCATTTCCTACATTTTCTTCCCTCATTTATGCCTTTTTTACCTCCAACCTAGGGACCATACTTGGATTTTTCCTTTTCTTTATCGTGAAACAACATAAATTTACCTTGTTTCATTACCTTTCCATTCTTCTTAATTATTATGATGTATTGTTCCCTTTTTGTGGCTAACTGAGATGAACATTGGGAGAAGTTCTTTGGCCTTTTCGCTATTCTTTCATATACTATTTCAAGCACAGGGACCTAGGGCATACAGGTGCATAGAAGCAGTTGGAAGCATGATTTTACAGCATGTTGTTACATGGAATTTCTACCACATGTAGAGTCAACACCTTGGCTGTCACATCCTTCGATGTTACACTGTGATGCTGTTACAGATCTGCTGCTACAGACCACTGCTACAATTGTGCTATTGTTTGCGTACTGCTAGATTCCAGATGTTGATCTGTCTTTGAAATTTGTTATGCTACAACTGTCGCAATCCAACGAAAACTATAGGAGTTATCATGTATTGTTATTTAGAAAAATAACTTCACGCAGTTTTGGTTGAAATCAATGCTTTCCTATTCAAGACTTTTATTGAGGGAATCAATTGTAACTGTATTTAATTTATTTCAACCAGCATCAGAATCGAGAGATTCTCATGACTGATCTATTCCTCATTTTCTAGATATGTAATTATTATATAAACACTCAGACCTTCAAGGGCACGGGGTTAGCACAGAACAGTATCGCCATTTTGACTCTGTAAATTTTGATCATCATAATACAGAATATCGTGTTGTTGCTGTTACATGTGTTTATTGATCTAATTCTAATTTAGTTTTAATTTATTCTTGCGCACTTCTAGGGAGGAAGGGCCCTCTCGTTTAGTAGGGGACTGCATTCGTAGGGTAGTTTTATTATATCTTATATTTATTTCTGCATATTCATGGAGTGTTATTGTTGATGTGTCAGCTGTAAGTAGATCCGCATCAGTTCCAAGTATTTATTATACTGTTACACAGACCCAATTAGAGGTACCGGCTAGTGTAGTTAGTGTGTGGTGCGCTGATACTAGTTTATCTAAAGTGTGATTACATTCTTGTAGATCCTTTTTATTCCTGCATGAGTATTAATTTCAGTAATTGGTTCAGCAACGATTTCTTCTTGTTTTATTTCTGCTTTTGGTATGGTGTATTAGCACAGAAAGTGAAACTACCATTGAAATAAAAGACGTCCCTGGTCGATAATTTATGTGTACCATCCTAGTCATTTCAAAGTGATTAATATAGTCCAACAAAAATTGAAATAAAATGGGTTACCAATAACTGACAAAGAGTCTCTTATATATATATATATATATATATATACATTTTAATTTATTCTATTGTGTTCTCCATTGTCGTTGTGAAATGTTACACAACTTATTAAATATATGGACGATTAAATATTATAATGAAGAGATGAGAAATATGATGATATAACAAATTCACCCAAACATCACATTCAAATGTACTAATAAAAATTTAATTGATATGAATATTGTCATAAGATATGTGTCGACTTTTGATGAATAATGAATTTTAAAAATCACAATAATTGCACTGTCACGGGTCGATGTTTCTAAAAATAGAAAATGTACACTGGTGTGTGTGTATGACACAGAGCACCAATGCATTTATATGGCCTATGAGCACCGCAAAAAATACCAATACCAATTATAATGTCTGGTGTGTGTCACTGACAAATGTGCATCGGGAAGATAGGCATTGCATGCACCGGTATGGTTTTCCTTTGACACACCAGTGTGCTTTTACACCTTAACAGCCTGGGGCGTGTACACAACCCATACACACCGAGCGGATAGAAGGTGCATGCACCGGTCATTCCTATTTGTAACGCACCAATATTTTTTTCATTAAATGCCTCGATGCTTTACAAATATAATCAAAATAACGCTGATGGATGCACCTTCTATCAACCCGATTCGTATTTGTTGGTGACACGCACAGGGAAGTTGCTTATGTAAACACCCCACAACTTCAGAAATTTGTTTTCCATCTCGGTGCTTGGTATGTTTACAACACCTGTGCCTACCATTTAAAAAGCACCGGTGCGCTGACACATGAAACACACACTGATAAGAAAAACATCCGTAAAAACGTCCAACCAACTAGTTTTTTTTAGTTGTGTTGAAGTTTTGTTAGCAGCTCCGTCAAAACCTCTGTTACCAAAAACAAATGTTGTAGAAAATGTTTTTTTGACAATTTTAGCCAATTTTATAACATTAAAAACCTCCTTTATAACCTCCACTAGAGGGTGTTTTCCTTGTAGTGTGAGGTCGACTTGATCCTTTTACTATATAGCCCATTTCATAATAAAAAAATCCTTGAATATATTTTTCAGGTGCCTTAAAGGTTGGTTTCATAATAACAAAATCCTTGAAAATATTTGTCACGTTAATTGATAACCGTATTTTTCCTTTCTCCAATTTTCATTCTTCTTTGGCCATTATAAATCCTCTTTGGGGCAATTGGGCTTCCATTGGGTAGTTTGGTTGCCCTTAGGGGAAATTTGTCTCGACGCTACCTAAATTTAAATATCATATTAAAATTGATAATGCTCATTTTATGATTTTAATATCTTAATATAATCTAGTATTTTTCTATTATGATTTCATGTATTTTTCTATTGTGATTTCATAATATATAAATTTCTTCATATTTTATTTTTAACTCTTCCCTGTACTCATATTTTTTAAATTACCTAGTACTCCTTACATGTTTTAATTGTTCGATCTCTATAATTATTTCTCCATTAAGGCTTTGTATTATAGATCTCTCATCAGCCTTCTTCTCGATCTCATATTTATCTTATTCTAATTGATCTTGAATTGTATGCATATCCTTCTTTCTTGTATCCTTGATCCATTTATTGGAGAATATTTTTTAAAATAATTCCCATGTGATGTTTGATGTAATATTATTTTCAATACTTATCCACCAATATAACTCTTCCTGAAAAGTATTCTTTTTTTACTTAAAGGATTGATAATATTAGCCTTTCCTTTGGATTGAATTCATCATTATATTCATATGCATTCAATTTACTAGTTCCATTATGATCCAAATAGATAATTATATTGTTTCTCATCCGCCTTGATGCTTTTAGAGTGTAAAATGTGCTGGAATCAAATCACATGAACATTTTTTTCCATTGGGACCCAGTTTAAAAAATTGGGATCTAAAACATTCCAGAAGAATTTTGACGCATAAAAAGAAAAATTCCTGGAGGTAAAACTTGTTTGATTTATTGTTTTAAATTTATTTTCCATTCTAGACATAACCTTTCCAGTGAAACAAAAATTCCTCAATCATAGGCTATATGTATAATTTATGTCATTGCGAAGTTGACCTTCTTGTTTCAACCACCACAATTTGAGAGGATGCCACATCAACCTTCATTATTGAAGGAAAATGAGGTATCCATGTGATCATGATGAATAATACTCAAGGAGATTCCATATTGTAACTTTGTTTAAGAGTTGAGGGATTCAAATCTTATAACCACTAGTAGGCCATTGGGTCATGTTATAATCGAGACACTAGACCAAAAATGATTTATATTCCTTTAGAGTGTATATTATTCCATTGGCGAGCAGAATAGTTTAGAGGGACAGGGAGAGAAGACACAAAGATTATTTTTGCACTACAGTAGCCCATATACCACATCACTTATTTCTGTTTACTCTCAGCCAATTTCTATTCTGAAAAAAGAGAGTAGAGTGACATCACCTTCCAGCTTGGTTCCCCCTTTAAGGGTTTCCTAGGATATATCTTGTGTCAGTTATGGTTTGTGATATTCTATTTGACTATTATCTATTTTTTGCATAATTCTAATTTGTATGCGTATGGAATAAAAAATAATTTATAGATCCAGAAACCTAAAGAGAAATGAAGCCTCATAGTGTAGATTTCATATTTTTAAGTATAATTTTATCATATATGTTGTGAGAAGTTGTCCAACGGAATATCCATGGAAGTTTGAAAATCATGTTTTTTTTTAATTCACATCTTTTAAAACCTTGATATGAATTTTGTGCTTAGGGAAAACCTTTTTCTTAATGTATCTATGTAATTTAATTCCTTTTGAGTCTAAAGTTTTGGTTTGTATTATTGTGATATGGCTTCTTTGCAATTCCATGAGTTTGACCAAAATTTTATGTTTCAAATGAAAATTGTGGTATCCTTACCAAAAATCTCTCATTTTGGCTCCTTCGCAAGAGCTAACTTATAGAACATGCCACGTGTGAAAATTTTTAATATGATTTTGAAATTATTACGCAAGTTACTTCAACATGTCTCCCCAAATGTATGAAAAATTCACAATTTGAAACTACTTTGGGACAAATTTAGGAAGAACATACAAATATGGCTTATTTTATAAATTGATTTCAAAAGCAGTTAAAAACCATAACTTTGATAAGGTATATATATAAAATTATAGTGAAACCAAATCTAAATTTTAATCACTTATAACTTAATAACTAAGGGGAAGGAGAAAGGCGAGGGGGCTTTGTTAGGGTTTGAGTGAGTTACTAAAACCTGCAAGTTTTTCTTAAAAATTAGAACATGGCATCGGATGGAGGGGGCAAGACGACCCCCTCCTATCGTTACTTAATCATTGGTAAGGATAAGGAGCCTGAGAGCTCCTTATTCACAATTATCACCCCGTATAATGATTTTGATTCTTTAAAACTGAGAAAGTCTACAGAAAAAGACAAATTTCGAAATGGGACCTCGAAAAATGATGAAATGGACTCAAGATTAGCCGCAAAATAAGCTTCGGCGTAGTTCGATGGTGTGAAACCTTGGATGGAACACCCCCAGGTGTTAGTCCTAAATACCAATAATAACTACAAACCCAAGGAGGCAAAGATATTAGTCCTGGAAATCTAGGACTCGAATGTGGCAACATATCGATATTTTATGTAGGAAAATGGTGTTCATCTGTAAATTTATGGGCATTTGGCCTGCTGAAAAATCTCTAAATGGATAGATTTATTGAAAATGGAGGCTTAAGGGAGAAATAATACTGCAACTAGGGTCGAAAGGGTTCTTCAAAATCATTTTTGACCTCTTAAAAGAAAAGGACAAAATATTTGAAGGAGGACTTTACTTCCTCGACTCAAGAGGGTTATACATGCACTACTGGAAGGATAACTTCACACCAGAAAAATAAGACTTCACAAGAGTACCATTCTAGGTCTGGATTTACTCATTACCCACAGAGTATTAGTCTCCATTAGTGCTCAAAGGGATTGGATATGAAATCAGAGAATACATCAAAACGTTATAAGGGACAAGGAATGGCCATTACATCTCCTATGCCAGAATATGTGTGTACATGGATGTATCCGGAGCTTTACGAGAATCAATAAAGCTAGT
This sequence comes from Pinus albicaulis, assembly GCA_034641835.2. Taxonomy (NCBI): domain Eukaryota; kingdom Viridiplantae; phylum Streptophyta; class Pinopsida; order Pinales; family Pinaceae; genus Pinus; species Pinus albicaulis. The sequence goes on from JAXQQM020092609.1 coordinate 64,915, forward strand.
TTTCATAGATGAAACTTGGCTTCATGATATTGACTATGGACACATACCATTTCACTGTAGGAAGTGCCACAACCATGGACACCTATTCATAGGATTACCTTTGAATAAAGCACTACAAAGCACTGCCCCTACTCAAAAAGAGATAGAGGAACAAGCCTTCACTAAGGTAGGACCAAAAAAAAAGAATAATAGGAAGAAAAAAAACAAATAGGGGCACAACCAAGCAGCCAAGAAAACTAGATTCAAAATATTAAAGGGAGAGTAGGAATTAACAACATACAGGGGAATAAGGGAGGAAGAAACTGATAAATCCCTCAAAATTAGAATATTCATACTCCAGACCAAAGGGGAAAACCTATGTAACAACAACCTGGAGAAGAACATAATACATAGGACACGTACATGGAACAAGCAGCAATGGAAACCACACCAGAGGATAAGGCGATAGATGAAGGATTCGAGGGGGTGGATTTGATCTCAATAGTAGAATAATGGGAAAATAGTGGACTAGCAACAATAATAGAGAAACACATACATAAAATAGAGGGGGTGTGCATGTTTCAAGAGGAACTAAAGAAAATCATGACCATGACCCCTCCAGAGGGAATTACTCATAGGGGAATCCTAGCAAATATGGCAGTGGATCAATACAACACAAAAGGGCTAGGTAGGAAAAGGGGAAGAAAGGCCACACGTCAGCTCCTCCAAGTACTAGGAGCAAGACTGCTCAATGAACGCAAGGTAAGATCTCTAACCCTAACCCCCCATCAATTTATATGAACTTCATCTCTTGGAATAAGAGGCCTAAACAGTCTAGGGTAAAAATAAATACTAAGGCATAGACTCAAAAATGACAAGACATACATAGTTATCATTCAATAGACCAAGCTTAGTATGGAGAAGCTCGATACTCTCCAAAAATAATGTTTCAAAAACTATATTTACATTACCAACTCAGCCTTTGGTGCTTCTAGAGGGAAAATGACTATATGGAAAATCTCATTGCTAGAACTTGCTTCTTCAGTTGCAACTAGATGCTCCATTACCACATAGCTAAATATCATTGGTTCAAATGAAAGCATCTTTGTAACAAACATCTATGACACCAAAATGGCAGGAGAAAGAATCCAAATTCTGATGACTATCTCTACTATCATTGAATTAATCCCCTGGCCTTTCAAAATTCTTGTAGGGGACTTCAACATGATAATGAACCTTAATGAAAAGAATTGAGGTCTCTGCAAATTGGAAAGGGATTCAAAACTCTTTCAAGAAACTTTGGACAAGATTGATCTAATAGATATTCCAACAGAGAATGACACCTTCATGTGGAATAATAGAAGAGGAGGATCTAGAAAGATAGCTTCAATATTAGACTTCTTCCTAAACTCATAAAATATTTTCATGACCTCCTGGGCAACTTATGCCAGAATTATTCCTCAATTAACAGGCTTTGACCACTCACCCATAGTGTTTCATTTACAAATGTCCACATGACCCAAAAAAATGCCTTTTTTATTTTAAATTTTCTGGTTGGAGCACCCTTATTTCACTAATTGACTTAAGGAATGGTGGCAAGAGTCACCACCACAGGCAGGCATGCGAATGTTTCAATTTCAACAAAACCTAAAGAGTGTTAAATTAAAATCAAGCACTGGAACAAGGAGGTGTTCAGAAAAATTTTCATAGAAAAAAGTAAGCTGGAACAACAAATGGTTTACCTTGAGCAAGATATCATCTCAATGGAATCTCAGAGGAAAACAAATAGGAGGAAACTAATTTTCACAAGCAATGGGAAGAATGGGTAATTCAAGAGGAAAAATTGTGGCATCAGAAGTCTATAATTTGGTGGCTAAAAAATGGGGAGAACAATTCATATTTCTTTCATTTTTCTATTATTCAACATAGAAAGCACAACATAATCCTCAGACTAAAATTCAAGGATGGCAACATGATCCAAACCCATGAGGACATTAAGGAAGAGATGAACAACTACTACATAACTCTCTTAGAGGATCCAAGGGGAAATAGGAACATAGCCATCAGGAAAAACACTGGCAAAATTACAATCATTATAAACGAGGATCATAACAGGATGCTCCTAAGAGAAGTCTCCATGCAGGAGGTTGAAGATTCAGTCATTTCCATACCCAATGGGAAAGCCCTGGGCCCAGATCGCTTCACCATTGATTTTTACAAATCCATCCCGCCCTTAATGAAGGAGGAAATTCATGCCCTGGTGGAAGACTCTAGATCCAATAAAATGGTATTCAAGTCCCTCAAAACCACCTTCCTCACTCTTATTCCCAAGGAAGAGGGGGCTAAAACTCCAAATTTATTTAGACCAATTCCCTCTATAATGTCATATAAAAAATGGCACCCAAAGTATTGGAAAAAAGAATCAAAGCAATTATTTCCCTCCTCATTTCCTCCAATCAGTCAGGGTATGTGGAAGGGCGTCAAATAATGGAAAAAATAATCTTATCTTATGAAAAAATTCATTCACTTAAGTCCATGAATAAGACAAGAATGATAATGCAAATTGACATGGAAAAAGCTTTCGATACGATGAGCTGGGATTATATCAGGGAAATCCTGAGATCCTTTGGTTTCAATCAAGACTGCACAAAATGGATCATGGCCCTAGTCTCCGGAGCCTTCTTGTCCATTCTTATAAATGGCTCCCCCTCCAAGAGCTTTTGTCCATCTAGAGGCATTACACAAAGAGACCCTATGTCTGCCTTTCTATTTATCATTATGGTTGAGGACCTTAGCAGAACTATAAAAGCTGCCAATATCATCAATACCCTCGCAGGCCTCAAGCTCCATAAAAATGCTCCCCGCCCACCAACAGTTTGTAGATGGCATGCTTCTCATGGGCATACCCATGATTAATAAAGCATCGAAAATAAATCCCATCCATTAGGAGATTTTTGAGATCTAAAATGGACCTCCTAAGAAAAATGTACAACCAAAATAAACTTTATAATATACAATAGGATTCAAGATGATGATGTCAACCATGGGGGATGATTCACCATTTTTCAAGTAAAAGGGTAAAAATATTAAAAAATAATAAAATAATAAAACTACTTTTTCAACTCATATTTTCGACTTATCTCCCAAACTGTTTACTCAAATTTAGAGGGGGAGTACTCCTTGGATGCAAAATTTAATTCTTGATCCAATGAGTACCCATGTTACACACTTTTGATGGACCCTTCTACATGAAAAATGAGAATACATGAAAAAATGTGATTGCAATCACGTTTTTCATGTATTTCTCATTTTTCATGTAGTAGGATCCATCTAAAGCATGCAACATGGGTACTCCCTGGATGAGGAATTAAATTTTTCATCCAACGAGTACTCCCGCTCAAAATTTGAGTAAAAATGTTGGGAATTAATTTGAAAATATGAGTTGAAAAAATAGTTTTTTCTTTTTTCCCTCTAAAATTTGATGATGTAATCAAATCTTAATTTATTATTTCCACTATTATTTTATAATTTCCTTAGGAGGCCCATTTTAGACCTCAAAATTCCCCTAATTTTCAACTTATTTTTTGAAGCCTCGGGAACCTTTGTCAATCTAGAAAAAATGAAGCTATTCTTCTTCAATAGTCCCATACCCACCCAAAAATACATCACCAAAACCTTAGGTTTTTAGTGCTTATCCCTGCCATCCAAGTACCTAGGGGTCCCCCTTACAGACAAGCCTTTCAAAAAATACAATTGGGAGGAGCTTCTAACAAAAATTTGCAAAAGGGTTTCCAAATGGACCTTCAGATCATTAAATTTGGCTGGATGTTTGGCCCTGATAAAATTAATGCCTCAATTTATTCCCATGTACCTTTCCTCAACACTGGCAGCCCCCAATTCTATCATCAATTCTATTTAATACATACAAAGGAACTTTCTATGGAAAGGTTCAGACACAAAAAAATGGGCTCTCGTGACATGGGACACTATGTGCAAGCCGAAATTCAATGGAGGCCTTTGGCTGAGGAATCCTGGAATCCTGGGAAAGACCCTATGAGAAAAAACTTGGTGGATGTGGCCTAAAAAACTAGATACACCTTGGAGAATCTTGTGGAAAGCTAAATATGCACCCAACCAATCTAGAGAAGACCTAGTTAGACTCACTGATAGCATAAAAGGTTCAACCATCTGGGATCAAGCCTATGACAACAAAGACATCATCCAAGAGCATTGTTTTTGGGAAATATGAAATGGCAAACAAGCTCTCTTTTGGGAGGATGCATGGGAACAAATTCCAAACCTAGTCAGGGATCAATTTACAGTTATTCATGTTGAAATGTAAGGGAGAGGTAAATACAGAGTATCACAGTACTAGAAGCCTAGAAACGAAAACAACAGATGGAGGGAATGGCTAGATGTCATTGAATGGAATCCCATACCAGATGGAGTGGACTGGGGCGCATTTGAAAACTTTATGAAAGAAATATAAATCCAATTAGCTGAAGGGAAAGAGAAGCTAAGATGAGGAAATAATTCAGTGGGGCACTTCAATGTCAAGGAAGTGTAGAGGTATAAAGAAAACGATGATCAAAACCAGCCGCAAAAAAAATTGGAAAACTTTGTGGAACATACAAGTTTGGCCAAAATTATCCACTTTCTTGTGGCTCATAATGCAGGGGATCATCTTCTCAAACGTGGCTTCATAGGCTCTTCCAAGTGCCCTCTATGTGAATATTAAGGGGAAAGTATTGATTAGATACTAAAAATATATAAGTACACAAATGATCTATGGGAATGGGGTGGAATGGTCTTTCGAACCACGGATAGATGAGGACTATATCCTGAGCATGATGGAAAATTGGGGAATTTCCATTTCGAATCACCCTCTGGTCTATATAGCCTGGAATATCATTCTAGGCATCATATGCTATGTTTTCTGGAAGGAAAGAAATACCCTAATCTTCAAGGAATCAAGAGACCGACAGAAGACACACTTACCTCTATTATGCAGGTGATCAGGGAGTCTATCATGGTGACCAATTTTTTTCAGAGATTGATGGCATGCACAGTACCTTGAACCTCAGAATGATTCAATTCCTAGCGCCAAATTCCTCCTTCCTGATCTCTAGGATCCTGACCATGGCCCAGACAGAGATTCCTGATCAATGGAGGCCCCCAGACAATGACATACTCATATTAAATTATGATGGCGTGATAAAAGGAAATCCAAGGGCTGCTATATTTTGGGGTGTCTTTGGGAATTCGAAAGGTGACATAATATCAATCTATTCTGGAAACCTTGGAAATGCCACAAAAAATATTGTGCATCTCTTGTCCGTGGAGCATGGCTTAGCCTTATCCGAACTCCAAGGTTTCTAGTCGATCATCGTCGAGCGGGACTCCACAGTAATATTCCCAATTTTCCATCAGATAATTGGAATATTAGAGTTCTTAATTTTCATAATTAATTAAGTAAATAAGAGGGTGGAGGGACCCACAAACCCCATAGATCAATAAAATCCACTTTTATGTGTGTATGTGGATATTTTAGATCTAGATCTACATTATGGAGTAGTGGAGTAGCTTCTTAAATGAAGGAAGAGTGAGATCATGGATCTTAAATGTAAAATCATGAGGATCTTGGAGGAGGTCAACTAAGATCATAGTGCATTCAAAGTAATATCATAAAGCACTTATGATGAGATAGTGGAGGAAGTGGTGCATCTAATGCACACATGATGGGGAGAGTGGGAATTTAATGCAGAACATGTTGGAGATCATGGAGATACAATGCAGTCTTCATGGAGGCTAGTGGCCACATAGGAAGTGTAGTTATGAGGTGGGCCTGGGCTATGGAAGGCTCACAATATATATAATGAAGATGAAGGCACAATATAAGGCAGACTTTGTATTATTATTTATGATCTGTTTAGATCTAGATTTGTTGGTTGAAATTTCTATGCACACTTATGTTGTTTAGCTAAGTCTACAGTGCTGTTTAGCACATGGTGTTTCTAAGTGGAAATCCCACCCTTACCCACGGGGGACTTCGAGTGGCTAATCTGGGAAGGTTTCTATTGAGCTTTATTCCTCATCAGGCATTGGTGCCATCTTCAGGAGGTTTTTTCTATCATTCCAACTAGGAAACCGGTGGAGCATTCATCCATTCACTTTGTGCTTCATGTTCATCCTTTCAGGAGTAGCAGATCTATATTTGGAATTTAGGCCATTGTATTTTACCTCCATGCAGTAGCAGTCCCTTCAAGGATTGTGCAGTTTAGTCTTGTAGATCCAAAGGAGGAAGGAATTTTTCAGCATTTCAGCTGGAAATACTGTGAGGGACCATCTCCTCACTTTTCATTCATTGTTTCCACCATTGCTGAGCTGATTTGACATATCCAGCAGTAGGCTTGAGCCTCTCCCTCCTTGAAAACCCAGTTTTCTGAAGCTGTTGTGCATTAAACAACTATATTCACTGGAGGAGGAAACAACAGCTAGATCTTGAGCTTCTAGCTTGAGGATATAGTGTTGGGATCAACCCTTCTTACACAGATCTGATTGTGTGACACATTGTAGCCATATATTTGTCATATCTAGCTTCAGATCTGCATACACAGTAGTTGTATAGCGAAGCCCTAGGAGGGTGATTTTCTTAGATTCATAGATGTGGAAAATCATTTCTGGGTTATCTTGGGGATTCATCATAGAGCCCAGATCTAAAGTTTCAGCATCATCAGAGCTCCCAAACTACCTAGATTTAGCTTTACATTTTTTCAGTAGTTGCATTTCTAGTAGTTATAGCAGGGACAACACAGTTTTCCTTCTAGAATTCCAGCAGTTATGCAGTCCCCCTTGTGGAATCATTTAAGGGTCATTCTAGGCCATCTCTTTGGCTTGAGTGCCTCATATTTTTAGCACGGTTATACTGGTTTATCCACCTCCATGTTAATAAAATGGCTTAGCTATTATGTACACTCTGATCTTGTATTTAGATTAATTTTCTACTTTGCTGCTGTTCAGCTATTATGTTTTTGTATTACTACATTATCCCTTTTGGGATACTACATCCACCCTCGCCACATTACCCTTCCGTAAGCTACAAGGTGGAACCATAGTGGGCAAGGTTCCTACCAATTAGCAACTAAAAAAACCATCCATCGTCTCTGGAAACACATCATGGGCCTGAGTGGGATCCACTTCCTAGATGTGTTATGTAAATCCAACAGCCTGGTGGACAAGTTGCAAAACGGGCGAACAAGTTGCAATGCTCGACTCATCTCCCTGGCATGGGGGGACCAAGAGGAAGGTTCACTTTGTCAGGCTTGTGCACTAATAAATAACAATCAAAATAGAAGGTGGGGGTGCCATCATGCATATTTTTAGGGTGCGGAGTTACATAGGGTGGAGTTCCATGGTGCATAGTTCCATAGTACGAAGTTCCATGGTGCGAAGTTCCATGGTGTGGAGTTCTAGGGTGCGGAGTTCCATGGTTCAGATTTCCATGGTGCGGAGTTCCAGGGTACAGATTTCCATGGTGAAAAGTTCCATGGTGCAAATATCCATGGTGCGGAGTTCATCGGTCTAGCCTCCAATCAGTCTCAGTATGACTCTCATAATGCGCCATTATGAACTCCTCCAGTGGTAGCAATCCCAACCCTTCGCATGTAGTCAAGGCATGCAGAGTTAAGGAAATACATTAGATCATCCACCCTCTAGATCCCTCGCCTAATATCCAACATTAATTTCTCACACTTATGTTGTAACTCACCCATATTTCATTCAACAGCACAATCATGGAAACCTCTCTCCAGTCTAGGGAGGATACAGGCTCTCCCTATGAGTACCCTTCTCCACCTGTCCTGTTCCCCATTTCTCACTTCATTTTCAACCCTGCTCTCAATTCCTTTTCCCTATCCCTTTCACCTGGTCCCCCTCACTTTTCTTTGATGCATCCTTGTTGCAACCCTAACCCCGCTCTCGGCTGAGGTCTTGGACGCAACGTTGATTGTTGTGAAATTACCAGTATGCAACCCCACACTAAGGCAGAGGTTGCTACTATAAGAGCAGCCTTAAGTTACAGTGCCTTGGTCTCCCTAGACACTCAAGTTCAAGTGAATTCCCTTGAGCTTCAAGCAAGGAATCTAAGAAGGAGAATTACCTCAGAAGCTATCCAAACCTAATTTGAATGGATTGTAGACCCTAGATTACCTAGAGCGATGGAAATTTTGTTTAATCACATTATAAAAAATTCCTAGAAATTGAAGACCATGTTGGGTCTCTCTCTCCAAGAGCATAAAGAGAAGAAAAAATCCCTGGAAGGAACAATCAACGCGCTCATAAAAAATTTCATCATCTATGTTGAGTCGGTCCACCACCGATACTTCATCACTGAGGACTCTCTACATTACACCTTGCTAAAGTGTAGAATGGCCTCCATGCAAACCAATGGAGGAGCTTCTCGCAACATCAAGAAAGAACAGGCGGGCACCTCCACTAGTCAATCAGTGTACAAGTATGCCCCGACAGGAACCACTCCCGAAAAGGAAATAACGCCGGAGGATTACCCACTGGAGGATTACCAACCAGACTTGTAGCCTTTGGTTCTTCGACCCTATGGTTTTTTTTTTATATTCTACACAACAACATATATGCTAAATTTCTTTTCATCTCGGAATGACCTAGGCAGACTACTAAGTTTTGTTTTTTGTTTTCTCTACACCACTGAATCAATCCATGTATGTCAATGTTGGTGCTATCTCTTAGCCTTGGAAAAGATGTTTTTTGTAATCATTGTAACATTGGGGGTACTCTTTTTTGAAATATGTTTAATATCTGGGGCACCCTCTACCACCTGTGTGATGTTTGGGGAACAAGCTTTTGGTTGGTGACAACTCACCATGCATGTAATTATAGTTATCTAATCTAATATATTTTCTTATTTACAAAAAGAAAAACCTGATAACTATTCTCAACAGCTACAAAATTTCATAGTATGATACTTCAAAAAAATAAAGCTAGAGAAAAACTTCCAATATTATTGTTTTAAAGCTAATTTTTTTATCAATCCCAAACCCTAACTTCCTTTGACTATATCTTTGAGATTATATTGAATCAAAAGTTGAAATTTTTGTCACTTGAACTATTATGTCTACCCACAACATCCTTAAATTGCATAGCAAATAGTTTTGTAAAATAAAAGTGATATTGAAATTTTCTATATGACATGTTTGAAACATATTTTAGAACCATTAAAAATTTGTAATTTCCACAAGGTATATCTCAAAAAAATATAGAAAATCTAAATATGAAACTTTTCCCAACTATTACTTTAGATATCTTATCAAATTCTTAAAATTTCATTATCTGAAATTTCAAAACAGAAATGTTGTGAAAACAATTCCAAGGCCACACATTTTAAAACTAATTTAAGGATGATTCACAAACCCTAATATCCATATAACTTAACCTTGGCATTATCGTGAACCAAAATTTGAAGTTTTGATGAAATGTGCTTTATGAAATATCCTAAATTGTCTCAAAATTTCACAATATGGATGTATTGCACAAATATTTGTGATGAAAATTGCATGATGACATTATTGAAGGATAAATGCTTGGTTCATATGCATTGGTACTAAAAGTTATAATCCAAAGAAAAAAAATAAAATTGCACACCATATATAGCGTTGTGAGCATGCAACACAAATTGAATATAGATAATAAAGCTAAGTTACACAATAACTCCTTAAATAAGATGAGAAATCCCCTTGAATACCAATTACATCCATACATCTAAATCACATCTCCTCAATAATGACTATATGATCTCTATATACACATATTCACACATTACCCATGTGCCCCATCCATTGCTAGGTTGGCCCTACTACGTATAAATTTACATATTACATATACATTTAACCTCGTATATGCTCCCCTTAAGGTCATACAATATACATTGAACTCAATATAGTTCACCTTGCCGTGATAACATTAAACTACATACAAAATAGATATCATTAATGCAGAGTCTGCATCATTTTGTTTTTGTTTTCAAAAATTATGTTTGTTAATTTTTACTTAGTTTTTCCTTAGGTATATCATAATTTAAAACATTGATATACTTCCTTCAAACTATAGAATTTAATCGTGTTTTCTAATGTGTGTGGGCCCTCAAACCGTGCATTAGTGGTTGATTTCATTTAAGATACATGTCAATTTTCTATTTTTCATTTAAAATATCAACACAATTCACATCTCTCTCTCTCTCTCTCTCTCTCTCTCTTTCTCTCTCTCTTTATATATATATATATATATATATATATATATACATACACACATGCGCACACACAAACAAGCATGCATAGGTATAAATTGTTCTTTACGATTATATAACAACAACATTGGCATATTTCTTTAAATCTAACTTTTCACATAAAACTATCTCTTCCTATAGTTAAAATAATCACAAATATAATTTATTAATTATACATATAATTTTCTATTTTTCACATCTCGTGTTCTTATAACCTAATTGAACTAACTCTAAAAATATCTAAAATTGTTTTTCTAAATTTATATAAGTTAATAAATTATTAATTTTCAATACATACATTATAACTAATATTTAATAAAAAGTTATCATTAATTTAAAATAACCCTTTTTTTTTGTAATTTCAACATTGTTGAGGCTACATCATGGTCATGTCCTACAATAACAAAAAAATAAAGCAAAGAATTGAATAAGTGATTTAACACCTGAAAGTGTCTTACCAAAGCACCTTATCACCATCTATCTAAGACCCATAAACAATTTAAACTAATCTTTAAAAAATATATGTTTAAATATTGTTATAAAAACCCATAAAAAAATTTACAAACCACTTTCACAATTTAATAATTGATAATATAAATAATTTAAATGTAAAATAATAATAACTTTAAATTCATCATTATCACAAAATATTCACCTAACACAAAATGCTAATAAACAAAATATTCTCTCGTTAGAAGAAAATTTGAAAACCTACCAAACCATCATATCTCAACATAATAAAACACCAAAAATATTACTAATATCTTCCACCATCATCTCCTCATTTTCATTAACACTGTGAATAATAAAACTATACATTTTTATTACATATATTTAGATAAATATTTTGAATGAAAATTATATAATTACATTGTAAGGCATCATTATTTGAAAACAACTTTGCTAGCTACTACTCTATCCATGTTTGGGCCATTGGATGAAATGTTTTAGACCATTAGATCTAATGCTTCCTTCAACCTAAATAATTAACTAACTCACTAAACATTACTAATGTCTTCTACCTTACTATGAAATACTATACATCTTGTAATTTGAATGATCTCTAACACAGATGCAGATCAGTCAAAAAGACAAAGACGCAAATCAGGATGCCTCATGTTGAAGACTTTGTCGATATGATGCTCCGCATTGTTGAGACTGCCACCAATATCACACGGCCCTAGTTTCTATTTGGGGTTTGGAAAATATGATAAATGTTGTTGATCAGTAGCTAAGGTTTCAACTATAATTGATATTTACTGTTCATTAAGGTAATCACAATATCCAATTGTTACTATATTGTTGGGTGGAACTCTATCAAATGCTAATAAAACAATTATCCTCCTCTCTTAGTTTTCGATTGCTTTAGTCATATTATTCTTATGAGAAAGATCTGGGGCGTGGAGGTATGAAGGTCTACTGGATCTTGCACTGGTTCTGTGTTTCATCTTTCAGGGTACACTGACCCTGACTAAGCAATGAAATGTGTAAATAGGTTGGGTTGGGATAACAGTTACAGAGGCTTATAATACCTTACACAGGCTTATAACATAATACCTTTGTATTATACTATTGTCGCAGATATTCTGTACAAATTCCTATCGATTGTTCTTGTTGGTTGAGGTAGTTGCTCAGGGTTTGAAATGTTGCACTGTAGTTTCTATATTATACTGTTGTTGCACATATTCTATACAAATTCCTATCGATTGTTCTTGTTAGTTGAGGTAGTTGCTCAGGGTTTGAAATGTTGCACTGTAGTTTCTAAAGTTTGAAACTTTGGAGATTAGAAGGGGTTCATTCTCTTCAAATCCTCAAGCCTGATCTTTTAGCTTTTAACCCTTGATATGAAGGAGCCTATATTGGACACGTTCTTTTTATCAATGTTTCCAGTTGACATAACACTTACTTGTCGTTTATCAATGCTTGATATTAAAATTGTATATATTTGTGTTACATTTACAATGATATTATTGTTTCTGATATTTGGTATCTGGATATGGATAGCAGCTATCTGAAATCATTGGTGGAAAATTTGGTAATTCTCGTGCTGCGCCAACTCGGAGCTAATTCTGCCACCGGTATGGAATATGCAATTGTTTGGTGTTTGATATTTATTATTTTAGTTGACCTTTTATTTAATATGTGTTTGTATTTCTTTGAGATGGCAGAATTATGCAACTGTTTCGTGTTTGATATTTATTATTTTAGTTTACCTTTTATTTAATGTGTGTTTGTATTTCCTTCAGATGGCAACATTCAATATGATCGTTTTTCCACCACAGACGTGAAATTAAGAAGTTATTTCTGCAATAGGATTAGAATAAAGTTGATATTTATTATTTTATTATTTTAGCTTTTTAAAAATTGTATTCCATACCATACGAATTTCTCTTTGGATGAGGATGCCTTTTATATTAAAATAAATGAAGTGTAATAAAATTTTGTATTTTCTTAGTAGAAAATAGAATGAAAAGTAGAAATTTTATAAGAAATTCTATATTAAAATTTTGAATAAAGTTTCTTCTGTATTTTTTTTTAATGTTTAGAGAAAAATGAAAAGCAATAGTTTCTATTTAAAAATAAAATAAAAAATTATAGAAATTATATATTAAGAAATTGCAGTTAATTAATGGTAAGTAACTTATTAAAAAAAATAAGTTTTATTTACTAAAATATTATAGGGAAGGATATTTTTTTATATTTTAAAAAACAAAAAATTTAAATGAATTTAGATCCCATAAGAATAGTGATTAAGGCATAATTTTTTTGTTACTTAGAGATCACTTTAAACCTAATTTTAATATCCAAAGTGTTATATTCTTGAACTTCATATTTCAGGTTTGTTATTTATGTTATTATATTTTACTTACATTTTTTCTCATTTTGCAATACTAATACATTAGATATATTTTATCCCTCTTGAAACAAGTATAAGAAATTTTTTTAATGATATATATATATATTTTAATAAAAGTATCATTTCAATTCAATTTTTTAAAATTTTGAAAAAAAAAATTTTATTTCTTAATCATATTAAAACGTATACTCCCGAATTTTTTTCGTATTGAATTTTATATTGACAATTTTTTTTTTCCGTATTGAATCGAATTCGAATTCGAATTTGGTAACTATGAGATAAAAAATGGGCTCCATGGGTGAACTCATTTTGGAAGAAGCAAGCTGGAAGTACGATTGGCCCCAGAAGAGAATAAATATCTAGGAAAAACAATCACATTAATGACAAAATAGAGCGCACAACCTAGGACTATCGTAGATAGCCTTTGATGTGCCATAGATCATTTATTTGAAACACATTTTTGTACTTAGCAACACATTTCTATTAATCATACATAGCATTGTTTGGTGTCATCAGCATGGTTATAGTGCTTGTAAATCATGGTTCATCGAGTGATTTAGTTGTCAATAGTTTTTTCAAATAATTGTTTTTTATCTCGTGCATTTGGAGAGAAAATTATTGCAGATTGAACATGTTTTTTTCTATAACTTTGCTTTTAATTACAAATAAAGATTGGGACAGGGCACAATCTTTTCCCGCCTTTACTAAAATTGACCAAAATCACTACGATCTTATTGCCTTAGCAAATCCATTTGATCTCTTTAAGAATCTTACGACATTTCCTTTGCAACATCTGGTGATGGTGCAATTGCTATTTATAACCTTTCCAACCTAATGTTAATGAGCTAATCATTTTAATCATTAAAATAATTTTAATAAAAATATAATATAAGAGATTGGGGTGAGTAGTCACCCTAGGTAATTCTCATGGTCTATTTTATTTTCATCCTCCATCTAATTAGAATCTCACATGTCAAATACTTACAATTCCAAGTAGAATTTGTAGTGTGGAATGGACAGCGGACGGGTTCTTCCTAATGTGCGTTCACTGCACACACAAATTGACTCACAATTAAGACAATATCATGGCCCATTGAGCGAATGGAAACAATTTATGCTCAATAACCATTTGATGCCTCACCCATCCATTTATGTTAATCTTTTAGAGGTGTCTTTCAAGGTATCCCTGACTCTGACACTGCTAACCTTTAGGTATTTCAAATACTCTGGATTTTCCCTTTTCTGTGGAGGTGGGAAGATACAACTCCTTTCACGTTGACACCTGCATCATTGACAGAGTCCAGGGTTTGAGAAACCTTATCCTTGTAGATTCGTACACTTGTCCAAATTTATCATAGTTTTATCACACACATCACGTGGTTGATCCTTCAAGGCCTTTGTTGCTCTATATATATATATATGGTAAGTTGTTAGAGTAATTTGAGTGTGAGGTTCAAGATCAAATTTGATACTTCCTACTATAATAACATAAGTATATCTAATAGTTAATCAGTTAGATATACTAGGAATTTATGACTTAGCAAGAACCAATACATGAGGAGGATGGTGGAATCTGCTCGTTGAGATTTATTACAACATGTTGAAGAAGCACCCGGAAGGATTTGAAACTGTGTGGAGGGATACCATCTCATTGTGCCAACTATTAGGTCTTCCTATGAATAGACATATCTAACACTTGGTATTACAATAGTGAAGGTGTCTCCTCATGGGATGATCGAGTGGTTTTCACAAGGGAATGTTATCCCCTTGACATAGTTTCAAATCCCATGGGATATATCTTTGGTCCATTGTAATAAGTCTCAAGGATTAGGTTCCCCCACCCTTATGGGACCCTTACTCAAATTACTCCAACAAGTTACCGATTCTCACATTTGGAACATGGTTAATGAGATTAGATATGTGCTTAATCTACATGGTGTAGTATGTATATTTTCACTTCTAGGTTTGTGAATCCACAACTTAGGACTACGGAATGAAGAAAAATGATATATATATATATATATATATATAGTGTGTGTGTGTGTGTGTGGTTGTTTCTAAGTTTGTCATTGAAAGTTTTAGTATGCTATTTTGAATTGGAATTATATCTCTCTCTCTCTCTATATATATATATATAACAATATTATGGTGGTGGAAGTTTATATGAAAATTGAAGATTTTATCAAAAGCTAGATTATTATTATGGTGTTTATTTTCAATTTTTTTTTTTATGGAGATAATCTTAAAAAGGAGGTCATTTGGCGTGTATTATGTAACAAAATGGCGTGCATTCTGTAATGGAGATGAAGAATTGGTTGATCACTTCTTTATGTTATGTCCTTCTGCAACAAGATCTGGGACACACTCTAGATATTAGTATCAAGGGTGAAAATTTTAATGAAGTATGAAAGAATTGTTGGAATGAGGCCAACCCTAAAAAGCTATGGAACATGCATGTGCTCATTCAATAGGGCATATGGATGGGAGAAATTGGAAAATTTTTCATGAAATCAATTTCCTTCTAGAGCTCATTTGTTAGCAATTTATGATCTCCTACCTCAAGAGGAACAACCTGTTAAGAATGACAACAATTAAATGATTGTTAAAAATGTAATTATTTTAGTAAATTTGGTTTTACCATAGAGTTAAGTAACCATAGGGAGTTATGTAATGGATTCTTTTTATTAATAATCATGTTTCTAGAGAGGCTTGATATGATGTTGGAGAGTTATTCTATACTTTGTGTAATAATAATTCTAATTCCTTGCCCTGAAGAGGTTTCGGGCGGTAAAGGTTTTACCACCTAAATTCCTTGTGCTTTGTTCTAATTTCTTTTTCAAAATACCAACAAGTAGTATCGGAGCTTGGTGTGAGGGTCTCTGACACCCAACTCAATTTACTTATTTTATTTAAAGAATTTTTTTACAAAGTACATTTGAATATTAAAAGTAAAAAGAGATTAACAAGTGTGTTAATTACATTTCCTTTCATAAATAGAGTGGTTGGAAAAGAAATTACTTAAAAGTTACCTTTCCTTGCGAGAATAAGAAGGAAATATCTGATGGGGACATGGGTTATGTGCAAGGAGAGAAATAGAGACAGCAGAAGCTGTGAGCAGAAGAATCCTTAGCTGGTTTGGAAACTAGTGGAGCTCTGTTCATGGATTGGAGGAAAGGCCGGGCAAGCAGTCTAGAGGTGTAACTCCAGAATCCTACTGCTTTAACTTGCTCTATTGAGGAGCATGGGGTGAGTGGGATATGTGATCACCTCCCTCATGGTTGGGTGGATCATCTAGTGAAGTAGAAGAATATCCAGATAAATTGTTTCTGAGAGAAAAGTGATTATTGGCATGACTATGTTTTATGTGTTTTCCTATTATAAATGGTTATGTTTAAATGTCCAAATTTATTTCATAAAGAAAGTATAAAGGTGCAAGAAAACTTCTAGGAAAGATATTGTTGACTTATTAATTGTTATTTATTTTTATTTGAGTTAACTAGCAGGCTGGAAATTGGTCTTAGACTGGGTCTTATTTGTTGAGAAGGGAGTTTAGAACTTTAAATTGGCATGAGACTCAACCAAGAAAAATAACAGAGTTTGAAACAATTTCTGTAGTGACACACTACACTATCAATAAGGGTTCCAATGTCAAAAGAGTAGGAGGTTTAACACAATATATATGATAAATTGTTATAGCAGTAAATCCATGAACCTAGGGTGTCCTGGTGACAACCCTCACAATTATTTATGTATATTAAACTTATAATTATACAGATAAATGAAATAATTTAAAACATCATTAAGCCGATTAAACCGTAGGTTTAAACCCCACATTCCGAGAGTAGGTACTAGCGAGGTTTTGCATCTTCCAGGGTTATGTCATATTAAACAAGAAAAGAACCCCTATGTGGAACAAAGGGATTTCTACATGTAGTAAGAAGATTCATAACCTCTACAGTGGTGTAAACTGCACACAAAAAAATAACTATAATCTACTTCTCTAACATATTTAAAACATGAATGTGAGTCAAACATAGTAAACCTAGTATTTGACAAAGAAAGTTGTGAAAGAATTAAAATACAAAATGCAGGACTGATCTTTAACGCTGGTGAAAAGCAGTGTTTTAAATCAACTCTAGAAAATATCAATATGTAATACTCGAAATAGTTAACTATATCAATAAGAAGAGATAAAATAGATACTTCCATTAAAAGAGAATAGACAAACATTGACAGAACGAAATTTCTTAATACGTCTGAAACTCGAGGAATAGATCGAATATAAAACCTTGAAGTAGGCATAAGCCTTTATCTGGAATTTATTGTGGAATTAAACTACCACCCGAATACTGAAAAACTAATGATTTAAGGGATTGAAACCCTTAGTCATAGGTTCAAATCAAAATATTTTACAGAGACAGTGTACTGTAATTTAATAAATAGAGAGGGAAGCAAGCTTCCAGATTCAAGAACTTCCATTAAAATCAACCTCCAACTAGAGGGATGACCCCGCCGAACCCTACCACAGCAGGGGGGAGGGTTGTGTTACCCTAAAACTTGATAGGGTTAATGAATTACTATATATTTTTGTCATGAAAAGTAATATGGAACGAGGCATAGACCTACTTGAATAGTTTGGAGAGGATTGGCGCCAATGAGGTTAGGGTTTGCAAACTTTGGGCTAGTGGCAGAGTTGATCCAATCTCGAAACCCTATTACACATCCAAAAACCTTAACATTAGAATTACTTGGAACAAAAACCTTGCACAAGGACAAATATTCATGTTTAAGAACAAAAAATCGAAAAGAGGGTTTTACCAGTGCTTGCAAGCCATGTAAAGGGTTGACTATCCTCACTTTGGTGCTCTGCACTATGAATTCCCTGTAGCCACAAAAAACATTAAAAAAAAAGCTAACCATAATGACAGAACCGTAAGAAGGAAAAACAAATTTGCAAAGCGATAATGAAAATCAATGAGAAAAAAATGCACTAGAGATGGGTGTTGGGTATACGTGGAAAAGACAAGAGATTTCCCTAAGGCATACCGAGAAGCCTTTGGTAAATAAACCCTCTGGAAGACCTTCTTGGAGCATAGAACAGAAGCACGAAGGCGAAATGAAAATGAGATCGGTGGACTGAGTGAAGGGAGGGTTAGTTACCCTAACCTCCTCAGCATCAATGGAGACCATCAGATGTGATATAAGAGTGATATCGTGACAAGTGTTGAACCATACAACTGAAAAATGCCGGTTAAGAGAAGTTCCAGAAGATTCATAGACTATCCTAGTTGTTGCTAGAGCTTAAGGTTCGAGTTTGACAACTAGGTTAGGCAGTCATTGACATGACCATGGTCGTTATTCACCATTAATTACATTAAAAATACACTTACGCGAACTATACATCATATGCCAGATTGACAATATAATGTCTATAGTTATGACTATGTCTTATTAAAAACTTAAACTGTGAGGTAAGGCTGATGTGATAGCCTCGAATAACGGGGTTAATGTTTATTTTATGAATGAATGTATAGTCCATGAATATGTGTATACATATCAATGCTAAGTATAATATAATGTATAGGTATAGTTTCACCATAATCATAGTAGATATGAATGGTATGAATCACAAGGTGCTCAAGCCTTTGCAAATTTTATTTTATTTTATTTTATTTTATTTTTATTTTTATTATTATTATTTATTTTTATTTTTGTTTTTATTTTTATTTTTTTTATGGTGGTAAATGTAGTAGTAGTAGTATATGTTACAAGTTGTATCAGAGCAGCGTTCACACGCTGGGACTCGAATGTGCCATTTGATTATTAAAAGGGTGTATGGAAATTACGCATAATGATAAAAATCTAGGAGACTATTGATTGTTTAGCATGAGAATAGGACCTGGATATCAAGCACCCATAGCTACAAGGGAAGCTCATCCTCTACCGAACCCAATAATGAACTCAGAAATGTGGTTACAACTGAATTTCGATCAACATCAACAAACCAGTATATTACTCAAAGAGCAACAACGTCAGACCAACAGACTATTAGATACAATACAATAGCTGGAGGCAGAAATGGTTTGATTAAGAAGAGATAACTAAATGTTAATGTGAGAGCAAGAAATCACTCTCAAAAGCCTCTCACACATGCAGAATCAACGTACAACACAACCTATTCATGAGAGGAGCACTCATGAAGAAGGTGAACAACAACAACAAGCTAATGAAAATCCGAAAGGAAGTCGTACCTAGCAAAGTAACATAAGCAGAACATACATTGAAGGAGAATCTGGAAATGCTTATGATCAACAAGAAATGAAGAAACATAAGTAGAGCTTCAAGGGGAATTTAGAAAAATTAAGCCTCACACGTTCGATGGAGAAGTTGAAGAAGTGGAAAAAGCATGGATATTTAACATGAACAAAGATTTCCAAGTTTATGAACATAGTAGCAAGCTCAAAGCTAGGCTAGCTATATACCAGTTGTGGGAAAAGGCTACCTTATGGTGGGAGGAAGTTAAGAATGTACGGGGAATAAAATATTAGAATGTGACTTGGGATGAATCCCAACAATATTTTAAGGACAAATATCTAATAGAGAATTTTTATGACAAAAAATCTTGAGAATTTCATGATTTGAGGTTGGGAAAGTTGTTTATGGATGAACTCATTACTAATTTTACCTCATTATTGAGGTATGTACCCTACTTAAGGGATGAAAAAACAAAGGTACAGTGGTTCTTGAGTAGCTTCCCTGCTCATATGAAGGAAAGGATTGAGTTTGTTAATCCAAGTACTATCAATGAGGTAATTCGAAAAGCACAAATGTGCTCTCAGTAGTTGAAAATTAAAGTGGATGCTGGTAGGATCTGGATGCCAAGAAAAGGGTAGGATAGCACCCAAAGTTTTAAAAATAACAGGTTGGGTAACTGTAAAAATTCTCCAAGGAACCCAGCGAATAGACCGTTTGAGAGAAACCAGCAAAAGCCAAAATGGCCAATAGAAGACTGACCTACTGAAGCTTCCAATAGACCAGATCATGGATAGACCTAGAAACCCTTGCTGCAATGCTGGGGCTATGGTGAAGCACACTATTATAAAAAAATTCCTCACTGCAGGAGAAATAAAACTATGGCTAATTTTCAGGAAGCATCCACAGTGGGAGATGTTGCAAGGAATATACCCAGAATCAACGTAGCGTTAGATGATCAGTAAGTGTATTACTAGCCAAAAATGATAGAACTGGAAGGTAAATTGATTTCCCAAGATGTATCTATTTTGGTTGATCCAGGTGCCATTTTAAGCTATATAAATCCTAGAATAGTTGAAAAATGTAATTTTCAAAGTATGAAATTTAAAAATCCCTGGTTGGTGCAATTAGCTACTGGGGAAAATAGGAGGGTTAATGCCAAAGTTCAAAGTTGTCCTTTATACATAGCAAACCAACACATAAAGTTTGAATTAAACATCTTACCTTTGGGTTCCTATGATTTGTTACTAGGAATGGATTGGTTAGAAGGGCATTGGTATGTAGTGGAATACTAGCAGAAAACTATCATTTACACAGTTGAAGATGGTACTCACCAGGATTTACAAGGAATTAAGAAACCACTCCAATTGCACCCCATTACTACCTCCCAAATGGGCAAATGCATCCAGAAGGGGTGTCAAATTTATGCCATCCAAGTAGGATTTTCCAACTCTAAGGACCAGACCCATATGCTGGAGAACATACCGGTAGTTCATGACTTTATCGATGTGTTTACTAAAATCATACCAGGATTAACGCTAAAGTGAGATATCAACTTCACCATCGAATTAACACCACGGGAAACACCTGTGTCACGAGTACCATACCGAATGAGTGTACCAGAGCTGACTAAGCTAAAAATGTGGCTATAAGAATTAATGGAGAAGAGGTATATCCATCCTAGTGTGTCCCCTTGGGGAGTACTGATGTTGTTCATTAAAAAGAAATATGGTATCATGTGGATGTGTATGGATTATAGGTAACTTAATACACTGACTGTTAAAAACAAGTATCCGCTGCCATGGTTAGATGATCTTTCTGATCATGTAAAGGGAGCACCAATATTCTCAAATATAGATTTAAGATCTTGATATCACCAGATACAGATTAAGGATGAGGATATATATAAAAAAAAATTCACACCTGATATGGAAATTATTAGTTCGTGGTTTTACCATTTGGATTAACCAATGCACCGAAAACTTTCACGAGTTTTATGCATGGAATCTTCACCCATTCTTGGATAAGTTTGTTTTAATCTCCATTGCTGATATATTAATCTATTCTAAAAACATGGAATAGCACAAGGAAAATTTATTCTTAGTGCTGAAAATGTCAAGGGAACATCAGCTTTATGCCAAATTCAGCAAGTGCAACTTTTACAAAGAACCAATCCAGTATTTGGGCCATGTAATCTCTGCTAAAGGGATATCAGTAGACCCCGAGAAAAGAAATATGATTATGGAAAGTAGAGTACCCAGAAATGTAGCAGACATACGTTCTTTCATGGGCTTGGCTAGCTATTATTGGTGCTTCATCGAAGGCTTCTCTAAAACTGCTTTCCCCATTACCTCCTTGCAACGAAAGGGACAAATTTTTAAATGGAATAATGAATGCCAAACCAATTTTGAATAGTTAAAGCAACTGTTAATTAATTCTCCTGTGTTGAAAGTAGCTGACCCGAAAAAATATTTTGAAGTCTACACCTATGATTGCAAATAAGGGGTGGGAGCAGTGTTGTCACAAGATGGGAAAGTCATCGCATATGAATCTAGAAAGATGAAAGATCAAGAGCATCAATATTATACTAATGATCTAGAGCTGAACGCAATAGTGAACACGCTCAGAGTAGGGAGGCACTACCTATTGGTTAATTTTTTTCTTTCTAAAAGCATACCACAACAGCCTGACTAGTTATTTTAAGCAAACTGTCTTGAATGCTCACCAAGCAAGGTCGAACGCATTTTTGAGTGAATTCAATTTTGAAATTCAGCACGTGAAAGGTAAGGAAGAACGGGTCGTTGATACCTTGAGTATGAAGTTGCATTGTCTTTATGAGATCTACTTTAATCAAGTGGAATTTAAGTTCCATAAGAAAGGGAAGGAGGCAGCGCAAAAATATCCTGAATATCAGTTTTTGCGACAGCAAACACAAGAGGCAGAAAATTAGGGAAAAAAATCATATTATAAGATCAATAATGAACAACTATTATTTTTCCGAGAAAATATATACATTTCTAATCAGATGAGCTTGAAAAAGTTGATTTTGGATGAGTATCATCGAAGTTCCTATGCCGAACATCCTGGATATCAAAATATGCTTATAACAATAAGAAAAGACTACTTTGGAATGGAATGTGTAAATATATTGCTGAATACTTGACCAAGTGAATGTCAACAGGTAAAGGTGGAGCATCAACACCCAGCAGGTTTACTACAACTTATTCCTATATTGGAGTGGAAATGGGAATTCATTTCACTCGACTTTATTATAGGCTTAACAAGAACAAAGCGACACAATGACTCCATTATTTTGGTGGTTGATAGGATGAGAAAGGAAACTCACTTTATTATGGTCTAGTCCAACTACAAAATAGTACTATTCGTTTATATATTTATGGGGGATGTGTTCAGATTACACAGTATTCCGAAAATTGTCATCTCAAACCGAGATGTGAAGTTCACCTCAACCTTTTGGAAGGCATTGTTCACCGGTCTGGGCACACAAATTTAGTTTAGCATTGCCTACGATATGCAAGCAGATGGGTCGACTGAGTGAGTGAACCAAATATTAGAAGACATGTTACGTATGTATGTGATGCAACAACCCACAAAGTGGGAAGGTTATTGCATTTGGTATAATTTTCCTACAATAACGGATACCAATAATCTCTCAAGATGAGTCCCTTTGAGGCATTGTATGGAAGACAATGTCGGACACCTATAAATTGGAGCAGTACAGAAAATAAACTAATGCTTGGCCTGAATATGTTGGAAGAGATGGAGCGTGAAGTACGGAAGATATGAAAAAATCTAAAAGATGTCCAAGATAGGCAGAAAGTTTACATGAATTGAAAAATAACCTATCGGGAGTTCAAAGTGGGGGATCACGTGTATGTTATAATTAGACCCAAGAAAAGCACTCTAAGATGAACTAACTCTTCCAAATTGGCTCCTCGGTCTTGTGGACCTTTCCAAGTTTTGGAAAGAGTAGGGCTAGTGGCCTATCGGCTAGCATTACCCAGTCACATATGGGTGCAAAACGTGTTTCATGTATCCTTATGGAAACGATATGTGCACAACCCAAAACATGTAATACATTGGCTGAAAATACAAGTAAGTGTTATTTAATACTATGTCTTCTGAAAAAAAATATTAATACTTAATTAAATTAATTATAAATTTATGTTGGTTGCAGGTCAAACCGAACGATGAATTTCTAGTAGAGCCTTAGCATATTCTTGATCAGAGAGAAATAACACTCCGGAGGCGAGTCATCACCCAAATAAAAGTGCAATGGAGGCACTTTGGCCCAAAGGAGGGTACTTGGGAAGATAAAAGCTTTATGCGAGTAGCTTATCCAAAAGTATTTACTGAGATGAAGTGAAAACACCAAAGATGGTGTTTGCTTTAAGCGGGGGAAGATGTAACACCTAGCTTAATTTCCTTATTTTATTTAAATAAAACTTTTGCAAAGTACATTTGACTATTAAAAGTAAAAATAGATTAACAAGTGTGTTAATTACATTTTCTTTTATAAATAAAGAAATTACACTATGAATTTTCTACAACTGGATGGTAAATATTTCCAAGACTCCAGAGTGGTTGGAAAAGAATTTACTTGAAATTTACCTTTCCCTAATAGAATACAAAGAAAATATCTGATGGGGAAAGGGGTTCTGTTCAAGGAGAGAAATAGAGACAACATGAATTTGTGAGCATAAGAATCCTGAGCTGGTTTGGAAACTAGTGGAGCTCTATTGATGGATTGGAGGAAAGACTTGGCAGGCAGTCTAGAGGTCTAACTCCGGAATCCTATTGCTTTAACTTGATATGGTGAGGAGAATGGGGGGAGTGGAGGACATGATCGCCTCCCTCATGGTTGGGTGGATCATCCAGTGAAGTAGAATAATAACCAGATAAGTTGTTTCTGAGAGAAAATTGTTTATTGGCATGACTGTGTTTTATGTGTTTTCCTGTTAGAAATGGTTATGTTTAAATCTCCAAATTTATTTCATAAAGAAAGTATAAAGGTGCAAGAAAAATTTTGGGAAATACATGTTAATTTTTATTTATTTTTATTTGAGTTAAATAGCAGGCTAGAAAATTGGTCTGAGACTGGGTCTTATCTGTTGAGTAGGGACTTCAGAAATTTAAATTTGCATGAGACTCAACCAAGAAAAATAACAGAGTTTGAAACAAATTCTGTAGTGACAGACTACCCTGTCAATAAGGGTTCCAATGTCAAAAGAGTAGGATTTTTAACAGAATATAGAAGAGAAATTGTTATCGAAGTAAATCCTTGAACCTAGGGTGTCTTGGTGACAACCCTCACAATTATTTATGTATATTAAACTTACAGTTATACAGATAAATGAAAGAATGTAAAACATTATTAAACTGAATAAACTGGAGGTTTAAACCCCGCATTCCTAGAGTAGCTACTACCAGGGTTTTACATCCTCCGGGGTTATTTCATATTAAACAAGAAAAGAACCCCTGTCTGGCACAGAGGGATTTTTACATGTAGTAAGCAGATTCATATTCTCTACAATGGTGTAAACCACATACAAGAAAATAAATATAATCTACTTCTCCACCATAGCTAAAACACGAATGCGAGTCAAATGCAGTAAACCAAGTATTTGACGAAGAAAGTTGTGAAAGAATTACAATACAGAATGCATGCCTGAGCTTTACTGGGGACGAAAAGTAGTGATCTAAATCAACTCTAGAAAATACCAAGATGTAATACTCGAAAATAGTTAAATACCTCAATATTAAGAGATAAAAACATATACTTCCATTGAAATAGAATAGACAAACATTGACAGAACCAGAGTTCTTAATACGTGTGAAACTGGAGTCATAGTTTGACTATAAAACCTTGAAATAGGCATAATCCTTTAGCTGGAATTCATTGTGGAATTAAAATACTACCCAAATATTGAAAAAAAATATATATATATTTTAAGGGATTGAAACCCTCAATCATATGTTCGAATAAAAATAGTTTACATGGATAGTGTATTGTAATTTAATAAACATAGAGGGAAGCAAGCTTCCAGATTCACGAATTTCCATTAAAATTAACCTCTAGCCAGAGGGATGACCCCACCGAACCCTGCCACAGTAGAGGGGAGGGTTGTGTTACCCTCAAACTTGATAGGGTTAAGGAATTAATTTATATTTATGTCATGAAAAGTAATATGAAACGGGGAAGAGACCTACTTGAACAGTTTGGAGAGGATTGGTGCCAATGAGCTTAGGGTTTACAAACTATGGTCTGGAGGTAGAGTTGATCCAATCTCGAAACCTGTTACACATCCACAAACCTTAACATTAGAATTACTTGGAATGAAAACCTTGCACATGGACAAATATTCATGTTGAAGAACAGAAAATTGAAAACAGGGTTTTACCAGTGCTTGCAAGCCATGTTGAGGGCCGACCTATCCTCACTTCGTCATTCTGCATTATGAAATCCCTGTAGCCACAACAAAAATTAAAAAAAACTAACCATAATGGCATAACAATAAGAAGGAAAAATGAATTTCCATGCGATAATGAAAATCAACGAAAACAACACACTAGAGTTCGGTGCTGGGTATACCTGGCAGAGATAAGAGATTTTTGTAAAGGCATACCGAGAAGACTTTGGTAAAAAAACCCTTTGGAAAACCTTCTTGGAGCAGAGAGAAATGAAACGAAGGTGAAATGAAAATGATATTGGTGGACTGAGCGGAAGGATGGTTAGTTACCCTAACCTCCTCAACATCAACGGATACCGTCGGATGTGATCTAAGAGAAAGATTGAGACAAGTGTTGAACCATACCACTGACAGATGTCAGTTAAGAGAAGTTTCATAATATTCGTAGACTATCCTAGCCATTTCCAGAGCTTAAGGTTCAATTTTATCAACCACGTTAGGTCGTCATTGACATGATCATGGTCATTTTTCACCATTAATTACATTAAAAATACACTTACTCGAACTGTACATCATATGTTGGATTGACAATAGAATGTCTATAGTTATGACTATGTCTTATTAAAAAATTAAAATGTGAATAAAGGCTGATGTGATAGCCTCTAATAGCGGGGTTAAAGCTTATTATATGAATGACTATTATAGTCCGTGAAAATGTGTAGACATATGAGTTCTAAGTATAATATAATGTATAGATATAGTTTTTCCATAATGATAGTAAATATGAATGGTATGAATCAGAAGGTGCTCAAGCCTTTGCATATATATATATATAGATTATTTATTTATTTTTTCCCCCTGGAAAAAAATTCTTTATTTCGAAATTGAAATAATAGACCAGCCCCTAGATTGGGGTTTTTACAATGCTCCTCGAGCTGTATGATCTCTCTTAACAGAGATTTTTTCAGAAATTTACAAAAGAAGAAAAACACACATTCTGTGTTTGTGGGCAGATGTTCTTTATACAAAAAAAATTTCGTCAAAATTGAAATCCTTTCGCAACACATCGAAAATTGTCATTCAATATTTTTTTATGATGCATGATCGTTATAAAATAAGAAAAAAAAAATTTAGAGAAATTTAAACCACGTGAATCTCCTCTGAGTTGGAGGAGAGATCCACGATCTTCAGGGTGCCAGGAGTAAGAGTGCGAGTTGTTTTTGACAAAGCATCAGCTTCCATATTTAGTTCGCGGTATGCATGCCTGAAAGTGAGTTTTTGAAAATATTTAATAAGGCTCCCGATGCTTCGGAGAATAGCTTGCAGATGGGGATAATGTATCTGTGGCCGATTTTGTGCCCAATCGATCACCAATTTTGAATCCCCAAAACAATGTAATGTAAAAATATTTTTACATTTTTCCACATGAAGAACCATCCAGAGAGCAGCAAGTTCAACTTTATTGTTTGAACCGTGGCCTGAAGCATAAAATATGTGAAAATTTTCACCTGGAGAGAAATGTAGGATTGCCCCTGCACCTGCCAAAGGAGGAGAGCCTTGGCTTGCCCCGTCGAAGAAAACCCATGGAGAGTTTTTTGAGATATTAGGAGGAACCAGAACACGAAATTTGTTGGATTTTGGTGGGAGTTTATGCTCAGAAACCCACTATATAATCATTGCTAAAGTTAGCTCTTCAGGAATGATCTTGTCATTAAAAATGTCCATATTCGGAGCCCACCAAATGCCATATGAGAATAATGAAAGGACATCCAAAAAAGAGCTTACCCAGGGCTCCTTCCACCACTGAAATAATATTTTTTCATAGGTATCAGCTATGGGCTAGCGAGGAGTAGCAATAGCGGTCGAGGTTCGCTGCCAGATGGATTCTGCATACGAACAGAGGAAAAGTAAATGAGCACATGATTCAATATCATTTGCACATAGAGAGCAATGGTTCGGGCCCTCCCATCCATGGTGTTGAATATTATCCTGTGTTAAGAGACGGTTTTGGATGGAAAACCAAAGAAACAATTTTGATTTTAGAGGGCCAGGAGATTTCCACAAAGGGGTCAGCCAGAAATGAGCATCCCCTACGAACGAGGATTGCATCGCAGCTTTGTAACCAAGTTTTTTCGTGTAAGAGCCATTAGAAACGTTCTTTGTCAAAACCAAAATGTCTTCTGCCTTATGATCTAAATGTATGAAATTGCTAACTAATAAAGCAATGTATGAGTTCCATTCAGATGCCAAGGAGTTTTGAAGTCCCAAAGAGGGAGCATCCTTCCAGCCTGGGGTACCCCACGCCTATGGAGATGATACAACAGCATCTGTGATTATGTGAATGTGAGAAAAATTCAAGGCAGAAAATAAGTCAGGTGACAGATGATATTCTTCACCAGATCCTACCCATGGGTCCAGACCAAGACACACCTGTTTCCCATTCCCTATACTCCATGTCGTCCATTGACCGATAAGGGGGAAGGCTAAGACCAATTCCTTCCATCCAATTGAGGCATTTTTGTAGGATTTAATTGGAGATCTGAACCAAGAAACTAGTGATTGTCCTGGCAAGTACTTAGCACGCATGATTCTGCCCCAGAGAGATTTTGGATACTTAGTCAGCCTCCACAAAGTTTTTGTAGCTAGAGAGAGGCAAAAAGTCGGGAGATTTTTAATCCCCCAACCTCCCAATTATTTTGGAAGAGCAAGAGTTGACCATTTCACTAGCGGAATCCCTTCAAATTTTTTTCTTGCAGTCCATAGAAAAGAGAAACATAATTTCTAAAACTTGTGGAGAATTCCTTTTGGGATTGATGCAATGGTGGCCCAATACACAGGTATACTTTGAAGAACGGATTTGAGTAGAACCAGATGACCTCCCCTGGAAAGAAAACGATTTTTCCAGTACATAATACATTTTTCAACCTTCTGGACAAGCCATAACCAATCTTTGAAATTATATGAGTTTGGTTTTAAAGTAAAAACTAGATATTTGAACCCATATTTCCAATCACCTATAGGGAAGGGGAGAGAAATCTTGATTTGGAATAAAATGTGATCTTGTATGTTATTATGAATCATACAAGATTTATCTATGTTGATCAACATTTCTGTAGCTTTTTGAAAGAGGGATAGGATGTTTTGAAGTGTACAGGAATTATCAACAGTGGCTTCACAGAAAAGGAGGATATCGTCCAGAAAAAATATGTGGGTAAGGGAATCAACACCAGCTACATGAATACCTTTAAGGCCTCCGCTTGCTTTAGCATGAATGCATAATTGACTTAAAGCTTCAACAATCAGCAAGAACAAAAAAGGAGATAGGGGACATCTTTGACGGAGACCTTGAGAGGCACGGAAAAAAGAGGAGGGTGATCCATTAATCATGACAGCGAAAGTCGCAGATTTTATACAGCCCATAATCCATTCAACAAATTCAATAAAGATGCTAATATGGATGAGTAAAAGCCTGAGGAAGGTCCAATTAACTCTACCACAAGCCTTTGAAAAATCCATCTTTAAGGCAAAGGATGGCTTTTTGTTTAGATGAACAGAGTGGAGGGTTTCCTGGGCTAAGGAAAAAACATCGTGTATTTGTTTCTTATAAAGGAAACCAAATTGTTCTTCTGAAATGATGCTGCTTAGAATCGGCTTTAATCGCTGAGCAATAATTTTGGAAATTAACTTTAATTCAAGTTCCAACACGAGATAGGACGAAAATCATCAAAGGTTGTGGAAGCAGAAGATTTCGATATCAACGTAATGAAAGTCGAGTTTATTGAACTGAGAACTTTACCAGATTTTTGAGATTCCTTTATTACTAAGAGCAAGTTGTCCTTTATTAAATAAAAAAAACCAAGATAGAATTCGATTGTAAGACCATCTGGTCTAGGACTTTTTCCTCTTTGGAAACTTCTGAGGATATGTTCCAACTCTTTTTCATCCACTTCCTTTGAGAGAGCTTCATTCATTTCAACTGTAATCATACGAGGGAACAATTGTAAAATTTGTAAAATTTCTTGGATGGGACATCCATCAGGGGCAGTGAAAACATTTTTAAAATATGTGACTCCTGCCTTTGCTTTTTCTTCGAAAGAACGAGCCATGTCTCTAGAAGGGGATTTTATTTCAAAAATGGATTTTTTGTTTTTTCTGTGAGCTGCAAATTGATGAAAACATTTTTTGTTATTGTCACTCTCCTTGATCCAAATTGCACGCCTTTTTAGCCGCCATAATTGTTCTTCTTTTGTGAGAAGCTCATGATGTTTTAACTCCAGAGATTTTAAGGTTTCCAGATCACAATCGGACCAAATACCTGAAGAATACCGCTTAAATAAATCAGCTATCTCAGCTTCAGTGTTTTTAAGGGAAATTTGTTGCTTTGCTCTAAAAGCTCCAGCCTAGGCTTTTGTAACTTTTTTAATATTTGAAATGTTTTCGGCCCACATCTGCATGTACAAAAGTGAAAGTGATGGAGCTATATGTGTCCAAGTAGTATTAACGAGGGCCTTATAATCATCTTCCATTAGCCAAGAGGGATTAAACTTTAATGGGGGAGGAGGCTTTGAATCAGGAAGTTCCAAAGATAAGACAATGGGACGATGATCAGAGAGGCCCCCAGTCTCCACACGGGCCTTAAAACATATTTGTGATGTCAATAATGATTCTGTAATTAAAAAAAATTCCAACCTCTTTGCAATAGCATCATCATTTTTTCTATTGTTCCGCCAGGTAGGTTCTAGTTTTATGGGGTGAACATCAATTAATCCGTGAGAGATAATAAGAGACTGGAGAAAATGTGCGAGAGGATCAAGCCTTGCAAATGGACCCTAAATTTCATTCAGTGAGAGGGTAAAATTTAAATCACCACCCATGATAAGATTTTGGGAGTCCTGGATAACCGAAGTAAAAAGGTCACTCCAGAAAGACCTCCTATCGCTACAGGGACCGTATACATTTAGAAGAGTGAAAGAGCATCCTGACAGGGGATAGTGAATGGAGGATTTTATATATGAAGGGGGAAAGACAGAGGAAAGGACAGAGATGGACGGGCTAATGGCAGTGATAAGATCCCCTGCTGGACCCAAGGCATCCACATAAGAAAAGGACCAATCTTTTAGCCAACTAGATAGAGATTCTAGAGCCCGAGAACCAGACAATTTAGTTTATTGAAGGAAAACCACATCAAGAGTGACAATGTGCCACAAACGTTTGAGGGCTAGCTGAGATGGGGCACCCCCAAGACCCCGAACATTCAAGGAAAGAATGAGCATTTAAGCCCCTTTTTAGGGGCACTCTTTGCTCTAAGAGTCCTCAAAATTGTCTTCTGTTTTCCGGAGTGGACATCCATCGATGCTTGATTTTGAGCTTTGGATGAAGCATATTTTCTGCCTAAAGTGATTTTAGGCGGAAGTGCCATAACAAGGCCTCCTTTGATAGCATGATCTGGACTAATGGATGAAGGAGCACGAGAGCGCAATTTTGTAATGTATGGGCTAGGAGAGAGACGAGCAGGGGAGGAGAAAGGAGGGCTACAGGAAGGAGACACCCTAGGAGGCGAAGGGGGAACGGGCACAGTGGGATGGGGCGAGACAACAGAGTTAGTGGCTGGAGAAGATACAGAGGGGATGTAGGGGGATAATATGTTTAAACCCAAAGAATTAGTGACCAAATCATGATCGGAAGAAATCAAAGTAGTCGTAGAGTAATCAGAGGGATTACCTTTGACAGATGAAGAATAAGCCTCTTGGTTTTCGGACTGAGAAGAATCCTCCTGTGATTTGGATTGGGAAGCGTGCATATCCTCCGATGGCTCCTTCACTTTTGGAGAATCAGAGGGAGAAACTCGAGCACTGTCCTGACTGACCTTTTTACACCAAACCTTTTTGTATGAAGGTCGAGAAAAATCAGGATTGAGACAATCCTAAGCCAAGTGACCCACCTGTCTGCATAAAAAACAATGGAATGGCAGCTTCCAATAATCCCGTTTTTGCAACCATTTGATGTCATGCATTTCCAGAATAATACCTTCATAAAGGCCCTCCATAACATCAATTTCCACCTAAATTTTGGCACATCGACAATCATATTTTGTTTCCCAATCATCTGCAAGGGAGACAAAGGTTCCAATCTTATTTCCAATTGCCTCCAGAATTTCACGTTGCCAAAATAATTGGGGAAGAGCAGGGAGTATAACCCATAAATTTTGTAAGTGTTGAGGAGTGCGGTCTGCATTAAAACTAACATCCCAATTCTGAAGAATTAAACCAGTCGGACCCCAGTTCCAGACACGATCAGTCAGTTTCAGTTTATCCTGTAATGAAACAACTTTAAAAAGGAGCCATCCTGGAGACAGTTGATGGAAAATAGGAGTATAACCCAGAAGTGGCTTCCAATGTTCGTCCAGCCAGTTCAGAATAGATTCTTTGGAAGCCATCCTACCACAGAAACGTCCGACCAAAGATTTTTCTAGGCAATCGAGGATGTCTGAAATTGGAATGTCGATACCCACAGCTTTGCAACAACCGGTTTTTCCCTAATGCTCTTTCTATGCTGAGGAGGTTTTGTCGAGGGCCAATGCTCAGCTCCATCGAGGGAACGCTGCATAAAGGATGGAGGGGGAGTGGATGATTCATAATGAGCGGGGGTGGCGGATGGCAAAGTGATGTCCTAAGGGAATGGAACAACACTTGTGGCCCTTCGCATAAAATCAAACTGACCAGGGAGGACGAAACTAGTTTCTGGACTAAGAGAGCAGTCTGGACCATCATCTTCCATAACTCGGCACATAGGAGAATGATTGGGTGCGGTGGAAGGGGAGGAAACAACAAGATATCGCAGATTAGGCAAAGGGAATGAGCAGGAAAACAAAAAAATGACCCAGACCTAAGGGAAGAACTACCGACCCATAGAAGAAGGACGGTAAAAGTTACATGGGAAAATCGAGACGTGATCACCCCGCAGGGGTGCGATCCGGGGAGCCAATTCTCCGAGTCCCACTTCTTCCATATATATATATATATATATATATATATATATATATATATATTATGGTGCTAAATGTAGTAGTAGTAGTATATGTTATAGGGTCGTGAGGAACTTGTAAGGAAAGAGCTCAAATCTGAATCCTGCATTATGGAGTGTGAAGGGATTTGTCTGTTAAAAAAGAAGAAATTGTAGAGCCGAGACCATCTTTGTATCAAAATATCAGAGAAGAATTTTTGTATTAAAAAAAATTTGTAGGGTTGCATGTTGTTTGTAAGTTGAGTGGAAATGTTCTTTTTTTTTAGTCATTATTGAAGCTAGAACATAAATCCATAGAGTCATTGTGAGGACATATTACTCTTTAGGACCTTCTAATAGCCACAAATATTGTTTTCACTGCAAATTGAAACCCAAGTTGTCGGTTATTTTATTTTTTGTGTAATTGTTTTTTAATATGAAGAATTCAAAATTGATTGGTGGGAGGAAAAATGTATTTTATTTTTTTATAATTGGTTGTTGGTTTCCTTTATTTTCATTTTTTTTTTAAAAGTGCTTTTGAAGATTTAGTGGAGTCATTTACAAAGAAAAAGTTTCGGGTATACATTTTTTTTTTACTAAGTTTATATTTTTTTTTAAAGGAAGGGGAAGTAAGGTTGTTTTTTGAAGAAACAAGAAAAAAATTATTTGGAAAAAATCTCAAAACAAGAAGCAGATTTTATTAAAACTCTAGTTGAAAACCCTAGATAGTAGCATAAATTAAAAAGGGAAGAAAACCCTTGGTGAACAATAAACCCAGAAGCAAGAAGATTCAAGAATCAAATTAAGGGAAAAACCATAGGTGAAGGATTCAATTTTTGAACCTTTGAAAGAGCTTGTGTAGAAAGAGAAATGTCCAAAATGACTAATGTCAAGTTTGAGGTGGAGAAGTTCACCGGTAAAAATAAATTTTCATTGTGGAAACTGAAGGTATGGTATTTATTGCTGAAAAAAGGGTTGCACAAAGCGTAAGATGGGGAAACAAACTTTTTGGCATGACATATTTGTATTAGGAGGATTTGGATGCCTAAGCTCTCAGTACCATCAGGTTGTGCCTCAAGGATGAAGTTATCTTCAACATTGTTGATGAAACCTCAACAACAGGTCTATGGGGAAAATTGGAAACATTGTACATGACCAAGTCGTCAACCAACAAAATGTATTTGAAAAGGAATTTTTGTAGCCTCAAGACGAAGGAGGGAACTAAAATTTCAGAACATTTAAACATGTTTAATATACTTATTTGTCAGTTGACAGATATGGATGTTAAATTTGAAGAAGAAGATAAAGCCATTACCTTATTATGCTCCTTGCCCGAGTCTTGGGATCACTTTGTGACTTCTATCATTTTGAGAACAACTAAATCTTTAGAATTTGATTCTATTGTGGGAGCATTGTTATCTAAATAGGTATGAAGGAAGTCTAATGTTGGAACTTGCACGCCATAAGCAATGGTATCCATAGGTTGGTCCATGGAGAGAGGAGAACAAGAAATAATTTCTTCTAGATCAAACTCAAGGGGCAAGAAGTGTAAAGTCAAATGTTGGTACTGTAATAAAACATGTAATATCAAGAAAGTCTGTTGAAAAATAAAGGAATCCATTGAAAACCCAAAGAAGGAAGAAAATCAAGTTGAATAAGGTATAATTGATGAAGTTTTATCTGTTGAATCATGAATGATAGATGGATCTTTGCCTATTTACAATGTTTCTTAGAATTATGAAGATTGGTTGTTAGATTATTGAAATTCTCATCACATGAGTCTGCACAGAAATTGGTTCACTTCATATCAAGATGTGAATGGTAGTTTTGTGTTTATGGGAAATAATGTATATTGTCAAATTGTTGGGGTGGGAAATGTTAGAATTGAAAGGTATGATGATATGATAAGAACATTGACTGATGTTAGACATGTACCTAAGTTGGAAAATAATTTTATTTCTTTGGGAGTGTTGGACTTAGAGGGTTATAAATTTACAAATCAAGGTGGAGTGTTTAGAGTTTCAAAGGGAACTTTGGTTGTTATGAAGGCAGGGAAGGTCAGAAACCTTTACAGACTTAAAGGAAGTACTCAAGTCAATGAGGCAACAACTGTATCTGAGAATGAAGGAGAATATAAGTTCCTATGGCCTCAACGGCTGGGTCACATGAGAAATAGGGGACTTCAGGTACTGAGGTTTTGTACAAGGTAGTAACAAAATATTAGTTTGCAACCTCAGGAAATCATTGTATGGCTTGAGGAAGTCTCCGAGGAAGCGGTACAATAAGTTTGACTCCTTCATGGCGAGCTAGAACATCACTAGAAGTGAGTATGATCATTATGTGTACTTTAAATGTTTCAATGGAATATTCATTATCTTGGTTTTGTATGTTCACGATATGATTATTGCAAGAAAAAATATAGTAGAGATCAACAGGTTAAAGTATCATCTTTCAAGGACATTTGATATGAATGATCTTGGAGCTGCAAAAAATATATTGGGAATGAAGATACATAGAGAAAGGAAAAATGGAAAGCTTTGGTTATCACATCAGAAGTATGTGGAGAATATACTTGCAAATTTCAGTATGGATATTGTGAAACCTGAATATGTTCCTTTAGCTTCCCATTTCAAGATTTATTCATCCTAGAAATGATGAAGAAAATAAGAACATGTCTCATATCCCATATGAAAATGTAGTAGGAAATTTGATGTACGTGATGGTATCTACAGGCCCTGATATTTCACATGTAGTTGGAGTTGTCTACAGGTTCATGAAAAATCCAGGAGAAGAACATTTCAAGCAATGAAATGGGTGGTTCGGAACTTGAGAGGCACAAGAGACCATTGTATCATATTTAATGGTTGTAGAGATTTAGTCTGCAAATATGTGGATGTTGATTATGTAAGAGACATGGACAAGAGGAGATCTACTACATGATATGTATTTACTCTTTTAGGTGGAAAAATTAGTTGGATGTCAAAGCTTCAGGAAACACATGATTTGTACACTAATAAAGCAAAATATATAACTACTTCAGATGTCTATAAAGTGGAAATATGATTCAAAGGTATACTTGATGAGCTTGGAAATTCACCAGAGAAAGTGAATGTATTATGTGAGATTCAGAGTGCTATTAAATTGGCTACAAATACGAGATACCATTTTGTAATACATGTGATAGATGGTGACAAAGTAGCTCTCAAGCAAGTCCACACACACGAGAATTGTGCATACATGTTCACGAAACCAATATTGGTAGAGAATTTGCAGTGGTGTTTGGCTCCTCTTGGCTTGCAGAAAGATGATGAATGGACACGAGCAAGGGATTAGGAAATTTTTTTCAAGGCAGAGATTGTTAAGAATGACAACAATTTAATCATTTTTAAACATGTAATTATCTTAGTAAATATGGTTTTATCATTCAAACAATTTAGTAACCATAGGGAATTATGTAACGAAGTCTTCGTATTAAAAATGATGTTTCCCAAGAGGCTTGATGAAATGTTGGAGAGTCATTCCAATTTTTGTGTAATAACAGTTCCAATCTCTTGCCCCATGCAGATTTCCTTAACACACTATCAAGGTTCTACCATGTAAATTCCCTGTGTTTTATTCTATGATTCAGTTTCTCATTTATGTGCATTTTTATTTCTTATTTATGCAATCAACAAGATCAACATACCAACACAACGATCCAGTACTCGTATTATTTTCACAAAATCCGTTGATCAGTCCAAGCCATGGGCTTAATTTGATGGATCTTCACAAAATGGCAGGTATGGTGGTGGTGTATTACTTTACTTCAAAAATAGTCAATTCTTCAAATTGATTTCTGCATTGGGTTTGGGCACTAGAAATTTTGCAGATTTTTTCAATCTTAAATTACTTCTTCTCTTTGCATTAGAAAAATATTGTCAGCAAATGCAGGTTTTTGGTGACTCCAAAGTGGTTATTGAACGATTCAACCATATTTCTCTTTCTCATACACAAACAATCAGGAATTTATTAGATGAAATTATGATGTTAAAGGGGAAATTTGATAATATTTCTTATGAACACATTTATAGAGAAATGAACTCACTTTATGATCATATTTCCATAGAAGGCACGAAGGAGGCACGTGGTACATCGAAAATAAATGAACACAATGGTCTGAAGCATTATTCATCTTACTTTTGTTCATCATCTAAAGGTAGATGCAGATCTAGAGTGACTTGTTTCAATTGATGGGATAATGGATATATCATACATTTATAGCTGATGGTTTTTTATAGCAAGCATTTTTACTAACCCTTATTACTGGAGGATCTTATTGTGTATATTTATTTATAGACGGATTGATATATTATGTGGTTATGGATATGGACAATATATGCACTCATCTTGCAAATGATTATTAAGTGATCAACAATCACTTTTTTTTATATGCTTTACAACATCTATAAAATGTAATTTTAACTATTTATTAATGAAAGTTACGATTTTTCTTTGAGGGAAAAAATAAAACAATATATTATATTAAAGAAATGAATAATGTAATATGGAAAAATATATATACATTTATGATTAAAATTATTTAAATTAAATTTATTTTAATGTAATCTGTTAAAATTTGATTTAAATAAGAAAAATAATAAACAACTTGTTAAACCTCTCTGAAAATATATGTTATATTATGAACACTGATCTTTTTGAGATCAATCAAACAAAATTGTTCTCAAAATGATGGCATGCTCTTGGAACTGAGTTTATATTCCTCAGATTAAACATACTTTTCAAAATCCCATTGAATGAGGGTAAGAAATTATGAAAGAAGCATCATCTTTTGAATGAGGGTAAGAAATTATGAAAGAAGCATCGTTTTTTGCAAAGATGGTTTAGTGGGAACATAAGTTCTTCAATAATTTAATGAATTTTCTAAATGGTTATAGGAAAACGGGGGTCTTTAACCACTCACCTTCATTCTGTAATGGTTATTCTATTTTCTATTATGCATATTTTTGTTCTATACCTTGATGTCTTGTCGACAAAATTTCCGTTCCTGATTCTGAATGTTCCACATTACTTAATAAGAAAAGAAATGTTAACCTGCCTCAAATTGAGTAATTTACCTTATTTAGAGAATGAAGCATGTTTAACATGCTTCAAGCTAAATATTCTATAATAATTTCATGAAATTTAATTATAGTTTATATGAGTATATAAAGTAAATGATTAGTAATGTTAATAAGTATCAATCTATTTCAAATATCCAGAATATGTTTCACATCAATAACATCACATTTTATATATACATTTATAAAATCACAAAATAAACTAAATTATAACTTAATTTTAATTTATTATTATTATTATTATTAACTTTAACTTATTATTAGTATTCATCTTTTTGTTCTATACCTTGATGTCTGGTGGAAAAAATTTCCATTCGTGATTCTGAATGTTCCACATTACATAATAAGAGAAGAAATGTTAACCTGCCTCAAATTGAGAAATTTAATTTATTTAGAGGATGAAGCATGTTTAACATGCTTCAAGCTGAATATTCTGTTAGCCACCTATAATATTTGTTATACCAAAAGGTGGCTAAGACATTTTGAGCCTCCAAAGAACAAATTTTATCACTAAAATTGTTGGCTCTTGAAGGCTCCTTGAAGGCCTCATGCCTCTATCCAAGATCTTCATTACTATTTCCATTTTATACTCAGAAAATTCAGCTGATTCCAAATGAAAGACTGCTGAAAGACCTTCATTTTCCCCCTTCTCAAACCTTCATTTGCTCCCCTTTTTCTCCATCAAAACTCCCTTGTTTTCATAAATCCTCTTCTTCCATTTATGAAAGTCATTTTTCCAAAGTTAAAGACTCACTCTTTAACCTTGCCGAAACCCCCAAATCCATTAAAAAACCCATTTAAACCAAACTTTTAATCTAATATATTAAAGTCACGTGTTAATGAAAAATGGTTAGATTAAAAAGACCGATCGCGCAATCGCAATCGGAGAAATCAAATGTGTTGATTAAAAATACCACATCAAAATCTTCCGATGCGATTAGGTCTTGAGTGTTAAAACTTCCTCCGCCTCCGTTTCATATGACTTATGCCCAAGACCAAGTGTTAAAGACCCCCGGCACTGAATCGCATCATAATTTTTCAAATGGGTTGATTGAAAGACCAGCTCGAGGCTCCGATTGCGATTGGCTCCTTTGAATATATAAAGCCCCGGGCCCATTGTAGCTCATATATCCAACAGCCCCGTTTTCGGGCGCCTACTCGCCTTATATATTTTTCCGCCCCCAATCCATAAAAACCTTTGATTATTCCAAAAGTTTGGGTTTCATAAATTATACAAGGGTTTTTCTGCAGCACATCTCCACCGTTGATCGTAAGTCAATCCAACGACCCGCGCAAGATTGCATCGGAGTCTTCCATCGCTGCATCTGTTTGACACCTCCAATTTTCATCCCTCCGATTAATTACCCACCATTGATCTGATTCTCAGATCAACGGTCATCGCTCAATTGCATCGCAAAGTTTAATCGCATGCACTCAGTTGCCGCCCCCGATTTCCGATCCTTGATTATACTTCCCACCGTTGATCTGACTTATAGATCAACGACCATCGCCTAATCGCTTCTGCCCTCTCGATCGCGCAATCGCATCGGAGATTTCTCATCGCACCCTTTTCCTCCTCCCGCCGATTGCGATTCCCCGATTAGATCTGGACCGTCCACGTGTCCAGATCCAACGGCCATGCTCCTTCCCCACCTTCTAAGCAGTTTAAACCTAATTCCACAGGATTTCTTAATTGTTTTTGTGTTTTGCAGGTCTTTGTAATGGTTTTCCGCTGTATTGAAGAGAAAGGCCGAAGGCCGGGAGAGACATTTCCTGCGCCTTCGGGCTATTAAAAAGGACCATCCGCCAGGCTCTATTCATTATTTGTCGATGCTCTATGAGCATTGATACCTTTAAAGCCCATCACGGCTCTACAAATTAACAAGACAAAGTTTTATTCAGAACATAGTTAAAGAGTATCGGTTTCTGAAGACAACACACAGAATATTGAAGATAGAAGACAGATTTGCGGGATTACGGCTAATATTGAATATCAAAAGCCTAATCCCCCAAATTAAAACAGAATTAATAAGAAATCAAAAATATCTATCAGGTAGAAAGGCCTTCACCGCCTTATTTGAGGCGAATTGATTCCTCAGCTACCACAGAGCCACCTGTTAACTCAAACATTTCAACACAGAGGCCGAAGTTATTAATCAAAAGAAGATATTTGCCTCCAGCGCAGCCAGGGAGTTACTTCTACAAGGAAATCAATGCAGAAATATTTGCAGAGTTACTCCGAACATAGCATAAAGCCTCAAAGTCAAACAAGGCTCCCACCAAGTTTAAATTCATAATTGTAAACATTAATACAGTAGTCCACCTATACACTTCTCCATCGAGCCCCTCAAAGGGCTGAGAAGTCATTTAATATTTATTAATGACCCTTGAGATCTTTTTAGTTCTCACCTCCTCATCGTTCTATAAATACTGCTGTAGAAGATGAGAAATTGTTGGTTGACTGCGTTGCTGAGCATTGTTATGTAATTGAGCTTGAGACTTCTGATTGTAAATATTATTCACTGGACCTTGAGGCTCTGTTTGTAATAGATAAGTTAGGCTGAATAGTGAAGATGATTTCTGAACTGAAACACTGAACTTGAAGACTGTAACTGGTTTGACATCAATAACAAGCTGTTTCTTGGGATCCTAGTCTATATTACTGGTGAAGTGCCCCTTTCTTTGTTATCATTTTTTTCCTTCTATGTATGCCATATTGTTCACCATTCTCTGATAAAGAACAACATTTACAGAGTTAGGATTTATTGTTTATCAGTTCCCTTCTCTAACTGAAAATCTTTATCTTAATGTTTTCCTCTTATTCGTTTATTCAAGAATGATTTAGTACAGTTCAAGCTGTTAGGAATGTTGGAGTTCCCTCACCCTACTGTTTGCTTTAAATATTGTTCTTGAAATTTATTTTCCTTATTTTCTTATTAAAGTTAGACTATAAAGTGATGGTTTGTCCTGTTTCTAGCTTCTATTCTCCAAAGGCAAATTCTGAAAGTTTCCCTTGGTGTTGGCTGAAAGCAGACTAGGTTTAAAAGTACTTTATCTAATCTTAAGTTGAATTTTGTTTTGTCTTATATGTTTTCATACTTTCTGAAGGTAATTATGTGGATTACTGGATTTTTTTGTCAATTAAGCTGATTTAATACAAACTTGCCCAAGAAGTCAATGGTTGGCCCTGCACTTGGTTGGTTTTAAAACAGTTACTTAAGAGGATTTTTCTTGTTTGGACTGACTATAAATCCTTTTTGAAATTATTATCAGTTTCCACCCCTCCAACACTTTATTTTTTCCATTCCATCATTTCAATCTCAATGATCTTGTGACATAGATGACTTGCCCCTTGGATCACTCTTGATGTTGTTTTTCAATTAAATCCCTGTTATGACTCCATAGCCCAATGGACTAAAAACCAGTGTCATATCTAACTTTTACCTTGTTGCTCTATCCACTTGTAACTTCTCACCTTTGAAACTCTTTGCACTTGGAAATTTCCCCTCAAACAGTATTCATGCTCAACCATCCAAAAAAGAAACAAAACCCTTGGCCTTTATAACTAGCCTAATATCATTACCCTAAACTTCAAAGACAAATTTATCTTTGCACGTATTGGAGAGATCCCTCTCCAGATTCAGGAGGGCTAGATCCTATAATCCCAAATTTGGTTGAAACGATGTTGTTTCTGCAGTTTTAGTCTCACCAGTCTACTAAAATTATATATTGCTAACATTTCTGGCGACTCCACTGGGGACAAACCCGGAATCATTTTCATTTAAGGGTAACCATAGGATATCAGAGATTTATTTCAAAGAACATTTTCTATAACAACCAGCAACTAACATTTCTGGTGACTCCGATGGG
>JAXQQM020085007.1:0-27848 GCA_034641835.2 Pinus albicaulis
ACATTTCTGCAACCATATGTTCAATTTCGCCCTTTTGGACGTAAGGATATCTATAAGGCCT
This sequence comes from Pinus albicaulis, assembly GCA_034641835.2. NCBI lineage: Eukaryota > Viridiplantae > Streptophyta > Pinopsida > Pinales > Pinaceae > Pinus > Pinus albicaulis. The sequence continues at coordinate 62 of JAXQQM020085007.1, forward strand.
AATGTTTGGAGGAACACTTCCTGGAATCAAATGAATAGCATGATCATGATCACGAATAGGTGGGAGTCCTTTGGGAGTTTCAAACACCTTGGAATGATTGTCCAAGACTTGTTGGAGATCTCCAGAAATAGATGATTTTGATGTTGGAACTTCTAGTGAGCATAATTGTGCAATTACGCCTCGTTGTTCTTTCTTTAGAAGCTTTGTCATGCCATTAGAGCTTATTATCCTTCCTGCCTTCCCTTCAATACCCCGTAGTTCGACTTCCTTTCCTTCTGAAAAGAATTTCAAGAAAAGTTCTTGAAAATTAAAAGCTACCGTCCCCAAAGATTGTAACCATTGTACTCCTAGTACAACATCAGCACCTCTCATAGGAATGGAAAGCATTGGACTAGTCACAACATATTCCCCCATGGTTAGCTTGATATTATGGAATTTTCCAGAGAAATTTATAGTTCCTCCATTTGCAACCATCACTTGACATTCTGGTGCTGGGTATAGGAAACAATTTAATTCCTTGGCTATCTTACATTGAATAAAATTATGGGTGCTACCTGAAACAATCAACACTATTACCCTTTTCTTCTTGATATGTCCTTCTATCTTGAGAGTTTGAGGAGTGGTAATTCCTTCCAGTGCATTACACGATATGGTCAGATTCATTTCTTCCTCTTATAGGACTGGTTCCTGGAGTATATCCTCTTCTTGTTCATTTTCTTCTTCCTCTTCACAATCTATGTAAAATAATTTCTTCTCAGCACACTTATGCCCTTTAGTGTATTTTCTATCACAATTTTAGCAAAGCCCTTTTGCTCTTTTTTCTTCCAATTTTTGTGGTGTCGACCTTGTAGGTTGTGGAAATATAGGCATAGCAACACTTCCTTCTTTATAGAATTGAGTGGTAGGTTTCCTTGTCGCCATAATTTTACATTCAACTTTTCTTTCCAACTTGAATGCCTTCTCTAATGAATCAGGTTCCAAAATGTGAACTTCATGTTGGATGTTATCCTTTAAAGTGCTTATGAAGATGTTGATCACCATATAGCATAAGTCATTGATTTATTAAACATTGATAAGTCATGCATCAAAACATTATATCAAAAGGATGAAATATTTGAAAAATTGGTCGAAGTGAAACAAGGTAAGAAAAGTCACGTGCCTAAAAGCTAGAGGTGGAAGTAATATGAAAAGGCCGAGGTATAAAGTAAAAAGGATAATAGAAATACAAAAGTGAAAATATGTGGTATGAAGAGTGCTGAACAAATATATTAAAGGAATTTCCGCTTTACGAATATGCACACGAGGGAATACTACAAGTGGGAATGTCCGCAGGGGTCGAGCAGCGAGAGAGGGAAGAGACCCATACCCCCGCGGAGTTGCAATAACATGACGTGGTGGGGACCCAAGGCTAGAATGAAGTGGCAAGAGAAAATCACAGAGTTACGGTGACATGGAGGAATGCAAGGTGGGGCCCTTACGACTGGTAGGTTATGTATTTAATTCAGTTTGCAAATGATATATTTCAAGAATCATATGATGTATGTGGCAGAGAGGTAAGGTAAGTCCCTAGGTAAGCTGGTACTGAGGCCTGTACCAGTATTAAACTGGGCACGTGGTGTTCACCTGTCCCCAACTAACGCCTAATCCCTACACACCACGTGCCCCACTGTTAGTGTCCTTACGACACTTACCCTGCTTATTTCACCTCTACGCCTTTTCGCCTCAGAATTACCAGTCTTAGACAGCAGTTTCCCATATTTTACTACAGTAAAAGTCACAGGTCTTCCAGTTACGGTATATATCAAGCGGGAACAAGTACCAGGTCTTCCCAATCATCACCAGACTACCCCTTGCGTCGCTTTCCCAAGCAAGTTTACCTACTGTACAGGTACTCCGTCCCTTACATTCCCTCTGTTTCCCTTTCGTTTTTATTTTCAAATTTCATATGTCAATCATGGGAAGGGGCACACCCCAGAAAAGCGAGCCAGAGACTCCCCAGGTCCGAGAAACCAGAAACCCTCCTGGGTTCGAGCCTTTCATCGACCAGCAAGCTGGAATCTGCGATCACCAATACCCTTTCCCCATTAGCAATATAAGACCTGAGCGTTTTTCACAAAATGTCCAGAATAGGGATCGATATCGGGTGGTTGTATCAACCTTTTACCATCAGATTACCCCCCCAGTCTTCCCGGTGGTCGAGTTTATCTACTGGCTTAGAGACGCTTACGATGAAAACCGAGGCATGTTTACCTCAGCTCAGGGAAATAGGATTTTCTCCCTTTCGCCCGACATCATCAAGCAAGCCCTCCGTTTTCCCACCAGCTCCACCTACACTGCTGTTAGAGAAACAACTTTAACCTCCCAGTTTACCAAATTGCCATGGGAGCATCAAAAAAGCTTCATTGCTTCTATCACCAACAGCCAGGCTACTTCCCTTCCCGGTACGGAACTCCTCCCATTAAACCTGTTTAAGGAATAAGTGCAACCCATCCTCGCTCTCATTGCGGGTCTTTTAGGTGTAGGTGGGTTGGGGGAAACTTCCAAAGTATGTGTTTTCTTTCTGTGGTTAATGTCTCAGAAGGGGGTCGTCCTGGATATCCCGGGTTACTTATCTTCCAACATTCACACCCAGTTCCAAGAGCTTTCAGAAACCAGTCACTTTCATTTCTGCTCAATAGTGTTCTATCTTTTCTTGTATCAGCATGCTGATAAGTTCGAGGGTTTGGGCTTGGATAGGGTATACGAGGTCAATTCTCAGCCCTGACCTATTTTTGACAGGAACTTTGCAGTGTGCCAATTTCCAAAAGGGGTGGGTTATTCAAGTTTCCTAAATGATTTCATGTCCATTGCTTACACCATCATTCATGATTCGCCATCACCTAGGTTTTTCCCTGAAATGAAGAACTGGCTGCAAGCTAGTAAAACCCAGAGCACCAGGGATTGGTATCTCTCTGATAATTATACTGAAATTTGGGCCTATGGAGCCAAGGTCGCCCCTTACCTGCTACCCGTGTTTCCCGCTCGATGATTTTATGCTCTGGTGTATATTCGGCAAGCCCTCAAGGCTGACCAGCTCCACTTTGTCCCCGCTAAGAAGGGTTACATACTGAGGCTTCCTACCACTATCGGCCTGTTCGTCGTGAATTCAAGACACGCCCTTCCCATTGTCGAGAAGCTTTTGCAGGGCATGGACCTAAGACAGGGGAATGCTTGGGCCTATGATCCTCAGGAGATTATTTCAAACAGAAGAAAGAGGAACAGGTCTGCCCCTTATGTACATGAACCAAGAACGTTTATAGAGTGGAAGGCTAACATGGAAATTTGGCCTTTGATTTCGCAGATGGAGACAGATTCATCTGCCAGAGGGGAAGAGGAAGACATCAATAAAGGCCAAGAAGAGGAAGTGGGTCCTTCAGGAGCAGGTTATCCCGCTCGTAAAAAGAAAAAAACAGTCTCAAGTGAGGCCGAAGTTATAGGGGAAGAACAACTGCTTGCACCGTTCACACCATATGCGCAACTTGACAGCAGCAAGGCCGGAATCAAAGTATTGAGAGACAGCACCACCTCCTCCGACTTCACGGAGGTCTCACGGGCCATTGGAGACTATACTTCACCAGTGGCAGCCGAAAGGATCAAGAAAAATAGGATAATCAGAGATAAATACAAAGCCGATCTGGAAGGGTATGTAGAGAAATATCACACCAGGATTTCAGCCACCATGAATGTGGATACTGAACACCTGGTATAGTCTATGGCTGAAGCCCTCTTAGACCCTGATACAGGTGCCACTATCTACCGGGTGCTCGAGCACACAATTGACATGACCAAGGTGCCAGCAAATGATATGTGTAACCTGTTTCAGGTCGTAGGCGATATGCTGAAGGATGAGGTAATGCGGGTTACCATTGCACTGAGAAAACTAGAGAAAAAACATGAACAGGTGAGGACTACCCTGAAGAATGAATAGGCAAGTACCCGCACCCTGGAAAATCAAATACGTGGCCTTCGAGATCAAATCAAATGGAGAGAGACCGGGGAAGAAAACCCGCAGGGATTTTTAATAGACCAATTACAGAAGGAAGTTGCCTCATTGAAAAACAAAGTCCGCATGCCGGCTTCCCAGCATGTGCAGACAGCCGAATTGGCGCAAGTAGAAAAAGAAAAAACAGAATTGGTCAGCACATTGTCAAAAGAAAGAGAAGAGAAGGAGAAATTGGCAGAAACAATCGCTACCCTTCACAGTAGGTTGTCAGAGCTACAAAACACTTGGGACACGCACAGCTGCGCGCCTGCTACAACACCACCTGAGACGAGTTCACTTTCGGAGACGCTGAATTCAGCAAAAGCTACAAATGATATACTGGAGAAACAGGTTTCCACCGCAAGGCAAAGGATCACAGATTTGGAAAAATCCCTGTCAGAGAATACTAGAAAAATAGAAGCATTACAAAAAGAGATTGAACAAGAAAGGAAAACAAAGGCTGACCAGCAAAAGACCATAAACGATCTCAATGCACGCCTAAAAGGTAACCTCACTCTCAAGGATGGTAGAAAGATTATTTGGTCTGAGATCATTTCAGTCGTAACAGAGCAATGGGAGTTTCTGAAAGTCATCGAGGAGATGAAATCTTCAGTACTCTATCTCAGGAGGAGATTTCAGGAAGGGGATCTCAATTTAGTCAACAGAGCTCAGCGCGCCAGGGAATATGTGTCGTTCTTGAAAGAGCTGTGAGAAAACGAAGCAGAGCAGCGCGGCATAGTCAGCCGACATAAGGAAGCCTGCGAATGCCAGAAAATCATTGATAAGGAATCGGCTCACGTCATGGCTTCGAAGGCCTTACAGTAGTTGGTATACAGCGTGGACCGGTTTGATGCAGTTTGGGCCGAGATTACGACAGCAGGGCTCCCGACGTGCTGGGACTCCACCACCCCTTCGATGCTGCGATCATTACCGGAATATGAAACATGCCTAAAGCAAGAAAGGGACAGGACAGATGTCCTGTCAGATAAAACCGCCCGGCTAAAGGCCGAAACCATTGTTGCATCACTCAGCCTAGAGTTTGCCCTCCTTCACTTGTTAAAACATAAAATTCCTACCGAGTAAAATCTAAGTGATCTCGCTGAGGCCTTCATCAGGGTAGAAGGATTTGCAGCGATGTCTGAGCCTGCCGCGGACAGTCAACAAAGGTGCACCCAGCTCATCAGCCAAATTTCCAGTTCATCCGCAAACGTGCCGCCACCAGTATCAGCAACAGCCTCGACCCCTTCTCACAAATGATGCATTTTTATTTCATGATTCGGCCCTCGCGGCCTTTTTAATTTTTACTATTAGTTAGTCTTTTTCAAGTTTCAGGTGGAATTTATATTTCACCACAGCAATTTACTTTTACTTAGATTGTTATACAATTTTGGTTTTAAAATGGTCGAGCGCCTAACAGAAAAAGATGAGAGGTTTTTTATTCCTCATCATGATTTTTTTTACTTTGACAAGGACTTCTAACAAATTCCTAGCATGCGAGGAAGATATTTTCCCAAAATATCTCCTCGCCCATTTAGAGAAGTCCCTATATAAACAAGAACAAAAGAGAACACAGGGTTTCAGATTTTATCAGAAAACTATGATGTAAGAGGATTTTGTATGAATTTTTTTTGAACTCTTGCATGAAGATTCAGAGCCCGTTGGGTTTCAATGAAGATAAGTTTTATCTGTAAGGAAGATTCCAGTCTTTGATATTTAATAGAATGTAACTTCTCCTTTATCTGTCGATCAATTGTTTGTCTTATCTCATCCGTTTCTCCTGTAACATGTTTTGGAATGCGAGCAGCTCATTGATTTTAATGTAAACTTATCCTAGCTGATACTTATGTTGGATTCAATATAGTGCTTTAAATATAGCTCATGCATGATATATTTTTCCATTCTCACAGCACCCATACTTCTGCTATATTGGCTTCAATGTGATGTTATTTTGGAATACGCTATTATTGTGAATGGATTCTTAAATAGATAAGCCCATTACATGGTGATATGTGTGTCCGGATATTATCTATGCGAAAAATGATATTTACTCATTCCTTCTTACATAGTGAACATCTGCTCATTACTTATATCTGTGAAGTATCGTTGAACTGGCCTTCTTTACCGTGAACTGTCTTTAAATTGTCTGCTGCCTTTGCGCAAGAGTTTTACGCCTTGTTTTTGCAATATACCTTTTCATGCATCAAACTTCTGAAATTTTTGTTCCCATTCAAGCTAAACTTCCTATTTATAAATGAAAAGCATGAGAGCTTTGTCCTGCTAGTTATCCCCGTTATATTGTATTACTTTTTCTCTCTACTGTTTAAGATGTCCTAGGCACTGGTCTTTCAAAACTCAAGGTTGTCTCTAGGATTGACAACATCTTTTTGGCGCCATTTCCGGGGAACGAAGTTGATGAAAAAATTGAAATCCCTGGGCCTCGACAAAACCCTATTTCACTCTTCAATTAGGTGGGCATGGAGAGTTGAGAGTTGTATATCCCTCACCTTGGCGACTCCACATTCATTTTCCAGAAAAATCTAATTGCAGTCCTGGCTCCTCGAAAGCCACACCTTAGGTCAGATACATCTCAGCCAAAGACACCCTCTGTGTCTAACCCAGAGAGAATTTTACATAGAAGAGGTTGGAGGGAGAAACAATTTGTTCATACTGAGATCCCACAATTCTCTCTAGAAGACTTCCTTCTTCCTCTTCTCAGGTTGCTCAATTGCAAGATTCTGACTCCGCTTTGGGTGAAACTGATTATTACTCGGACTATTTACCCCCAGGAAACATCCAAGTTAAGGACGAGGCCGAGTCAACAGATACCACCCGTTATACATTTCACCCTACTCCTGAGGCTGAAGAAGTTAAAGAGGTCACGAAAATATCTGTTGTTAATACTCCACCCTTGTCTCCATCCTCCCAAGCTGTTGTTCACTATATTCCTATCATCATACACACCTCACTTCCACCTCCTCCCCCACTTACTCACCAAACCCTCTTGTTACCTCCACCTCCTCCTCCAATGGCCAACGTTCCGGGTTTCTTGCTAAATAAATATGCTCCCCTGGCATTACCTCTAGTTCTAAATGATATGCCGCATGACTATCTAAAGATCCTTTCCCGCTTCAATGGAGAAAACGAGATTGATGCTCAAAAACACCTTGAGGTCTTCTGTGCTTTTGCAGAAAACATTAATGTGGAACATCTGGATGTAGTCCTAAGACTATTTGTGAAATCCCTTGATGGTGAAGCTAGAAAATGGTTCAAGACGTTGGGAGACTGTTCCATAAACACATGGGAAGCAATGGAAGACACTTTTCTCAAGAAATGGGGGGAGAAGAAAGACCACGGACACTGTCTAACTGAGTTTAATACACTCAAGAAAAGACACAATGAAGGGGTGGCCGAGTTTATTAAGAGATTTAACAAGCTGTACCTGAGCCTACCCATCGAAATGAAACCGCACCAGACCGCTGCCAAGGTTGTGTTTGTTGCAGCTTTTGACTCATAATTTGGCTTCTCTTTGAGAGAAAGAAAGCCAGCCACTCTGGATGATGCTCAGACTGATGCACTGGAGCTTGAGGAAAAATTTTCCTCCACTGGTAAATCTAAGGGAAGATCTGAACAGGATACGAGAATAAGAGGAAAGGAGGAGGTGTCCACCTCGAGCCAAGATAGAGATTCAACTAGTGACAGGATTGAAGAGATGAACAAGATGATTAAAAATCTCTCAAGTAAACTGGTAAAACTTGAAATGGAGGCAAAGAATCCCTCCTCCAAGAATTTCCAAAATGCTCCCAACAGGGGATTTAACCCTCAATACAGAAAGCCACCCTTGCAGATACTGCAAAGGGGACAGAAGGAGCAGCAAGATCAGGTACCACATCCTCTATACTTGGAGGGGGAAGTAGAGGGTTATACTGAAGACACTTCCTACAAGCAAGAGGAGGTATACCTTGCTTTCTCAAACAATGATGATGTTGAATGTCCGATACATGGAAGTGAAGAAGTGGAGGTAGCACACACGGAAGTGAAATCTAATGAAGATACCGAAGATCCCGAGATTGATGACTACTGCAAGCAGTTCGTTGATTTCATGCAAGATCAGTTCAATAGAAAGTATGACCTCAGGTCCTCCAGAAAGAGAACTCGCACTCAGGATTAGGAGGAGGACACACCACAAGAAGAGGCACCTGCACAGAAGGAGGCAACTCCTCAAAAGATCCCGGACAAAGGTAAGAGGCCCCTTAACCTATATTTACAATCTTCTGATCAATTACCTTCATCTTCGCAAGTGGCTACACCCCCTAGTGTCAAGCCAGTCTTAAAAGAAGTCAAACCTTCCCCTCAGAACAAATACTCCAAAGATAAAGAACCAAAAGAAGTGTCGGTAGATAAGTCCTCCTCTGCTTTCAGTCTACAGAAGGAGCTTGAGAAAGTGAAAATCCCAGTCCCTTTGACCGAGTTGTTAAAACAACCCACATATCAGTCCCAGGTCACGTCCTTTATGCTCCCTCCTGAGATAATAAACATTCCAGACAGCCTGAATCTTCAGAAAGAAAGGCCTATGGTTTTTTTCGGCCCTCATGTTGAAGAATTAGATGCTGCCACTCCCCCTTTTTATGTGTCTTTAGTAATACATAACCTGCTGCTGCATAACTGCATGTTAGATTCAGGAGCCTCTCATAATATTTTACCCCTCTCGGTCATGGAGCAACTAGGACTATAGATCACCCGCCCATAAAAAGACCTTTACTCATTCAATTCCAAAAGAGTTAAGTGCCTAGGCATGATAAAAGATTTGGTGGTTAATCTGGCTCAGATCCCAGCAAAAAGTGTGGTGATGGATATAGTGGTGGCTGACATCCCAGCGCGCTTTGGCATGTTACTGTCAAGATCTTGGGGGACCAAAATTGGGGGATCGATTAAGCTGAATCTGACCTATGCCAATATCCCTGTATTTGGTGGCCAAGAGAGGAGGTTGTACCAGGAAACCAGATTTGTCAAGACAGTTAATAAGGCAGATGATTCAGTCAATTCTCCGGTTTATAGCAGGGAAGGGGATTTCTCATGTCTAATGTTGGAGGAAGGTCAGGAGCACGCACATGAACCATCATTTTTCCAGATCAAGACAGAACAGTTCATAGAAAGTCCTGAATCAGAAATCTGGACACTTCACTTTGATGGGGCCAACTCTAGGGAAGGAAATGGAGCTGGGGTGTTATTGATTTCGCCTGCGGGTAGATGGGTGCCTCTATATTTCAAGCTAGAGTATGAAGCCACAAATAACATGGCCGAATATGAAGCACTCCTACTAGGATTGCAGACATCCAGGAGTATGAACATACAAATTTTACAAGTTCTGGGAGATTCAGAGCTAGTAGTCAGGAAGGTGAGAAATCAGTGCCAAGCTAAACATCCTAGGCTGAGGAACTATAGGAACGAATTTTGGGATCTGGTGGAGAACTTCTTCTTGGCATTTAATATCCAGTTCATGCCCTAGGAGCAAAATAGAATGGTAGACTCCTTAGCAGTGGCTGCCAGTACTTTTCGGCCACCTCAGAACCCTCTCTTGAGATGTGAGATTGAGGTACGTTATAGGCCATCAATCCCAGACAATATCAAACACTGGCAAGTATTTGAAGATGATGATAAAGTCAAGAGATTCTTGGAAATAGTTGGGGAGTTCTACAACATGGAGATTGACATTTGTGAAGAAGTGGAGACTGAAGACACTTTAGGAGATAAATGGGAAGAAAAGGTAGCTGGCCAGAAATTCTTGCACCTGAAAGGAAATATTATCCCCTGAGGATTAGTACCCTTAGAAAGGTTGTTTAACAAGAATGATGTTCCATTACAGCCAAACAAAGTTGTAGAGGAGAATCAGGTGGAGGACCTGAATCTAGGCACTGAGGCTGACCCTAAAATCGTGAAGCTGTCTAAGAAGGTCCCGGAAGAATATAAACAGCTATATCAGAAGTTATTTCAGTCCTATAAAGATGTGTTTTCCTGGTCTTATCAAGATCTAAAAACCTTCGATTTCAACATTATGCAGCATAAGATTCCACTGAAGGGAGATGCAAAACCACACAAGCAAAAGCTTATACAGATAAATCCACTATTGCTACCTTCTGTTGAGAAAGAAATTAAGAAACTGCTGAAGGCTAAAATCATTATACCATTGAGGTACTCTGAGTGGGTAGCAAATTTAGTCCCTGTACAGAAGAAGAATGGAGAAATAAGACTATGTGTTGATTTTAGGAACCTGAACATGGCATCATTAAAAGATAATTACCCACTGCCCAAGATGGATCACATATTGCAGAAAGTGGTAGGGGCTTCTCGGATGTCGATGATGGATGGGTTCTCCGGGTACAATCAGGTGGCTGTATTGCCAGAAGATCAAAATAATACGGCCTTCACCAGTCCATGGGGGACATTTATGTATGCCAGAATGCCTTTTGGGCTGATTAACGCAGGGGCCACTTTTCAGAGGGCCATGGATATTGCTTTTATTGGAGAACAAGACTAGTTCTTGGTGGTATACCTGGATGACATTACTGTGTTTTTAAAGGATGATGCAGAGCACATAGAACACCTGCGCAGAACCTTTGAGAAGTGTAGAAAGTATGGCCTCTCCCTTAACCCACAGAAATATTTGTTTGCACTGGAAGAGGGCAAGCTTTTGGGACACATTGTAACCAAAGATGGAGTAAAGATAGACCCTAAAAGAGTGGAAGTCATAAATGGCATTTCCTTGCCTAGAAACAAAAAGGAATTTCAGGTGTTCCTAGGACGTATAAACTTCCTAAGGAGGTTCATCCCTAACTATGCTAAGATAGTTAGGGGCATAACTGATATGATAAAGAAGAATAATGAGGTGAAATGGTCACCAGAGTCAAGAGAAGCCTTTTCCAGAATTTAAAATGCATTTTCTGAAGCCCCTGTGTTAGCCGGGCCCGATTATGCCAAACCGTTCATGATCTTCTCCTTTGCATCCCCTCATATAGTCACTGGAGTTTTTTTGCAGAAAACGAAGAGGGGTATGAACAGCCTATTGCCTTTTTCAGTCAGGTGCTTCGGGATCCTGAACTGAAATATAACATATTAGAGAAGCAAGCGTACGCTCTGGTGAAATCCCTCAAAGCTTTTCGTATGTATGTTTTGCAGTCCCATGTCACTGCATTTTTTCCTACAGCAGCTGTCAAAGACATTCTTATCCAGGGGGACAGTGAAGGAAAAAGAGGAAAATGGATAGCCAAAATATAGGAATATGAGTTGGATATCCGTCCTACCAAATTAATCAAAGGGCAAGGTTTAACCAAGATCCTGTCTGAATCAAATTGTCAGGCCTTGGGTATCAATTTGTCTATGACAACAAACGAAGATTCTGGGGCAAAGGAGGAAGCACAGAGAATAGAAATAGCCTCCCAGAAGATACATATGAAGTACCTTATCAGCCCATGGTACAAAGAGATGGTAGAATACCTTCTAACCCTCAGTTGCCCACCCAGTTGTGACAAAACTAAGTACAGATCACTGAGGTTGAGGTCGCAAAAGTATGTCATTGCGAACAGTCGGTTGTATTGGCGAGACCCCTCAGGTATCCTACTCGTGTGTCTTATGGAAGAAGAGGTGGAGAGTATAATGGCTGAATTTCACGAGGGAATCTGTGGGGCCATTACAGTTGGAGGGCTACTGCTCACAAGATTCTGAAGGCTGGTTTTTTTTGGCCTAAACTATTTGGAGACGTGTTCACTTGAGTTAGAGCCTGCGAGAAGTGCCAAAGCTTCGCAGAGAGACAGAAGCTCGCGCCTCTCCCCATGATATCTGTCCATGTAGATGAGCCATTCCAGCAATGGGGAATCGATTTCATCTAAGAAATACACCCCCCATCCAGCGGTCAACGTAAATGGATATTAACAGCCACGGACTATTTTACAAAATGGGTGGAAGCTATACCTGCTAGGAATGCAACTGGCGCTGTGGTAATAAAATTCATGGAGGAACATATCATATCCAGATTTGGTTGTCCTGCTAAGATAGTAACTGACAACGCACAAGCCTTTAAATCCACAAAATTTGTCAACTTTTGCCAGCAGTATAATATTTCACTGGGTCACTCTACGGCCTACTACCCCCAAGGGAACGGCCTTGAAGAGTCCTCAAATAAAACTCTGGTCCGAGCACTAAAGAAGACTATCAACAAGAATCAGAAGAATTGGGATTCTCAACTAAAATTCGCTCTGTGGGCAAACCGAATTACTAGCAAGAGGGCAACTGGGAAGTCCCCATATGAATTAGTTTATGGGAGGGAAGCGGTTTTTCCTATGCAGCTGGCTCTACCGGAAGCTTGGTTCATGCAAGAAAGTCAAGAGGAGCCAGAGGATGTAACTAGGAGGATTAATCAGTTGGTGGAGCTAGAAGAAACGCGAAATCAGGTGAGTCAGAAGCTGATCGAATATCAGGAGAAAATGAAGGATATTTTTGACCAACATGCCAAAGACAGAAAATTACAGGTGGGAGATCTGGTGCTCAGATGGGACATTCGAAGGGCAGATAAAGGGAAACATGGAAAATTCGATCCCCTCTGGTCTGGCCCTTTAAAAATTGCAGAACAAGGTGGCAACAATACTTTTAGGTTGGAGAATTTGCAGGAGGATTTGCTGGACACCCTTGTTAATGGTCAATTCCTCAAGCCTTATTTGCAGTAATGATCCAGGCCGAGAAAGCCTGATGTATCATATTGTATATTATTTCCTGTTTTAAGCGTTGTTTGAATAATGTGTTTGTTGATGAATCATGAGGAGAAGAGGTAAAAGTCAAAAGGAATGAGAAACGGCATTGACAGAAGACAAATAGGTGGTCTGCGTAGTTCTCGACACATTCAAGGATGAACGTGTCGTCCCCAGGTGGAGCCAATGTTGATCAACATTTAGCATAAGCCATCGATTTATTAAATGTTGATAAGTCATGCATCGAACATTAAATCAAAAGGGTGAAATATTTGAAGAATTGGTTGAAGTGAAACAAGGTAAGAAAAGTCACGTGCCTTGTTAAGTCCCTATATTAATAGTGTAGCCCCTTATTATGTTAGTGTAGCCCCCCTTATTGTTATTATTGTACCCCTGTAACCCCCATATTGTTATTATTGTGCCCTTACATTATTATTGTTAGGTCGGCTAGGATTACATTATGGCCCATGGACTCCTATATATAGAAAGGAGGTTTTGTAAATTGTATCATCCAAGAATTGTTCATTTATGTAATGTATTGGAGGTTGCCCCATCGAAGTGGCTTATTTCTAAGGCGTTCATATCTCTTTTCTTCTATTTTTGGAGCTGGTTACACAACATTTGGTATCAGAGCTTTGGATTCTAGAGTTTCGCTGCTCCAAACAGGTCATCGTGGCATTTTCGCTATAACTTTTTTTCTACGAAGTTTCAGAAGCTGAAATTTTTAGGGTGCGAAGCCGAAATCCTGAGGAAGCTTGTCTAAAAATTTCAGACCTTGGTTCGCAATATTTGCGGAGATATAATCTGTGGAAGTCAGGTCTTTTTTCAAGCTCCTAAACAGGTCATCGTGGCATTTTCGCTATAAATCTGTTTCTACGAAGGTTCAGAATCTGAAATTCATATGGTGCGAAGCTGAAATCCTGAGGCAATTCGTCAAAAAATTTCAGATCTTGGTTCGCAATATTTTTGGAGATATGATCTGTGGAAGGTAGTGCTTTTTCAGGCTCCTGAATTTCATCTCAAAGAGGTGATCGTGGGAAAAGTTTAATAACTCTCTCTATGAAGATTGGATTGGAGTGCCGTCAACAGTGGTCACCAGTACACGGCCTGTAGTTTCTTCGCTATCAATTTCAGAGACAAAGGACAAAACAGTGACACGTGGCAAGTCGTACAAGTTCGCTCTACTGAACCAGTCCAGAATTAGGTCATTGTGGGAGATTGAACACAACTTTGTCTTGGAGCATCAAAATCAAGTCAGACCTGTGGCATTTGAAAGAAGCTTCAGAGGGCTACTACAGGGCTGAATTTTAGATATTGAAGATTTTCAATCACAGAGATAATTCAATTTCAATGTCGAGCTCCTCAAAATCAAGAAAAAGGTGTGTATTTGGTTTTTAGAATTGCATAACGTTTGTTTGAAAAAGCAGTTTGAAGCGATTCCAAAGGCATATTTTAGAATTTGTATCAGTATTTGGGTTCTATAATGGCTCCAAAAGATAATTTCATAGCCATTAAGCCCTCAAAAATCTATACTATGACCCATGAAGAGGAAGTATTGCAGTATGAGATATCAAAATTATGGTACCAAGTGCAACAAGTTTCAATCTTACGAAGAGAAATTGAAGATGAAATAGATGGTTTAAAAGCAGAAATGAAGGCTAAGTTGGATGGTTTGAAGGATCAAATAATAGAAAATATGGATGATAAATTAATGGAAGATCACATCGAGCATCAACAACAAGTTCTCCAACTCTCAAAGGATAACCCAACTTTGGTGCAGAATCTAATGAAACAACAGGAAGATCAACATCACATCGAAAAAAGTTATGAAGCAGTCATAGAAACAAGAACTCGACAAGTACGATCAATTTCAGAGTATCTCAGCAAGTGGAAGAACTTTTCTGTAGAATATTTCACATGGGAGGATGAGAATTTTATACAGAAGCATCAAGAAATAATCAAGCGTTGAGGACAACACTTGTTTGAAGGAGAGGGGCATGTTAAGTCCCTATATTAATAGTATAGCCCCTTATTATGTTAGTGTAGCCCCCCTTATTGTTATTATTGTACCCTGTAACCCCCATATTGTTATTATTGTGCCCTTACATTATTATTGTTAGGTCGGCTAGGATTACATTGTGGCCCCACTAGGATTATATTGTGGCCCCATGGACTCCTATATATAGAAGGAGGTTGTGTTCATTTGTATCATCGAAGAATTGTTCATTTATGTAATGTATTGGAGGTTGCCCCCTCGAAGTGTCTTATTTCTAAGGCGTTGATATCTTTCTCTTGAAGGGACAATACATTTCCTAAAAGCCAGAGGCTAAGTAATGGTGCTGTCAGGTATAGCAGTAAAGATAACAAAATAAAAAGCGTAAATATGTGTTCTAAGAGTGCAGTAAAAGATATTAAAAGAATCTCCACTAATTAATGAGGACACAGGAATACTGGGAAGTGGGAATAACCACGAAGTCTGAAAGTAGCTATGAGAGAGGGAAGAGACCCATACCCCCGCAGAGTTGCAATAACGTGACATGGTGGGGACCCAAGGCCATAATGAAGTGGCAAGAGCAAAGCACGGAGTTACAGTGACGTGGCAGAACACAATGTGGGCCCTTACGACTGGTAGGTTATGTATTTAATTCACTTTGCGAATGATATGTTTCAGGAATCATATGGTGTATGCGGAAGAGAGGTAAGGTAAGTTTCTAGATGAGCTGGTACTGAGGCCCGTACCAGTATTAAACCCGGCACGCAGTGTTCACCCGTCCCCAACTAACGCCTAATCCCTACATGCCACGTGCCCCACTGTCAATGTCCTTATGACACTTACCCTGCCTATTTCACCTTTACACCTTTTTGCCTCAGAATTACCAGTCTAAGACAGCAGTTTCCCGTATTTTACTACAGTAAAATTCACAGGTCTTCCAGTTACGGTATATACCAAGCGGGAACAAGTACCAGGTCTACCCAATCATCACCAGACTACCCCTTGCGTCACTTTCCCAAGCAAGTTTACCTACTGTACAGGTACTCCGTCCCTTACATTCCCTATGTTTCCCTTTCGTTTTTCTTTTCAAATTTCATATTTCAGTCATGGGAAGGGGCACACCCCAGAAAAGCGACCCAAAGACTCCCCAGGTCTGAGAAACCAGAAACCCTCCCAGGTTCGAGCCTTTCATCGACCAGCAAGCTGGAATCTGCGATCACCAGTACCCTTTCCCCATTAGCAGTATAAGACCTGAGCTTTTTTCACGACATGTCCAGAATAGGGATCGATATATGGTGGTTGTATCAGGCTTTTACCATCAGATTACCCCCCCAGTCTTCCCGGTGGTCAAGTTTATCTACTGGCTTAGAGACGCCTACGATGAAAACCGAGGCACGTTTACCTCAGCTTAGGGAAATAGGATTTTCTCCCTTTCGCCCGACATCATCAATCAAGCCCTCCGTTTTCCCACCAGCTCCACCTACACTGCTTTCATCGAAACAACTTTAACCTCCCATTTTAACAAATTGCCATGGGAGCATCAAAAAAGCTTCATTGCTTCTATCACCAGCGACCAGGCTACTTCCCTTCCCGGTACCGAACTCCTCCCATTAAACCTGTTTAAGGAAGAAGTGAAACCCATCCTCGCTCTCATTGCGGGTCTTTTAGGTGTAGGTGGGTTGGGGGAAACTTCCAAAGTATGTGTTTTCTTTCTGTGGTTAATGTCTCAGAAGGGGGTCGTCCTGGATATCCCGGGTTACTTATCTGCCAACATTCACACCCAGTTCCAAGAGCTTTCAGAAACCAGTCACTTTCGTTTCTGTTCAATAGTGTTCTATCTTTTCTTGTATCAGCATGCTGATAAGTTCGAGGGTTTGGGCTTGGATAGGGTATACGAGGTCAATTCTCAGCCCCGACCTGTTTTTGACTAGAAATTTGTTGTGCGCCAATTGCCAAAAGGGATGGGTTATTCAAGTTTCCTAAATGATTTCATGTCCATTGCTTACACCATCATTCATGATTCGCCATCACCTAGGGTTTTTCCTAAAATGAAGAACTGGCTGCAAGCTGGTAAAACCCAGAGCACCGGGGATTGGTATCTCTCTGATAATTATACTGAAATTCAGGTCTATGGAGCCGAGGTCGCCCCTTACCTGCTATTTGTGTTTCCCGCTCGACAAGTTTATGCTCTGGTGTATATTCAGCAAGCCCTCAAGGCTGACCAGCTCCACTTTGTCCCCGCTAAGAAGGGTTACATACTGAGGCTTCCTACCACTATCGGCCCGTTCGTCGTGAATTCAAGACATGCCCTTCCCATTTTCGAGATGCTGTTGTAGGGCATGGACCTAAGACAGGGGAATGCTTGGGCCTATGATCCTCGGGATATTATTTCAAACAGAAGAAAGAGGAACAGGTCCGCCCCTTATGTACATGAACCAAGACCGTTTATAGAGTGGAAGGCTAACATGGAAATTTTGCCTTTGATTTCGCAGATCGAGACAGATTCATCTGCCACAGGAGAAGAGGAAGACATCAATAAAGGCCAAGAAGAGGAATTGGGTCCTTCAGGAGGAGGTTCTCCCGCTCATAAAAAGCAAAAAACAGTCTCAAGTGAGGCCGAAGTTATAGGGGAAGAACAACTGCTTGAACCGTTCACACCATATGTGCAACTTGACAGCAGCAAGACCGGAATCAAAGTATTGAGAGACAGCACCACCTCCTCCGACTTCACGGAGGTCTCATAGGCCATTGGAGACTATACTTCACCAGTGGCAGCCGAAAGTGTTAGTTCCCAAATCCACCTTAAGCTGAAATAAGGCAGAAAAAGGACAACACCAAACCACGCTCAGCCTCGTAGCTAGCCCTACGAGGACAGGAGAGGGCTCTCTCTAGGTCAATCTCAATGGAAATATTCAAAGGGGCTTGAGATGACTAAAACAACAACTGATCTTAGGCTAGATAAACAAATAGGAGGGTTTGATTTTGATTTTTTGGGGTTTTGTTGAAAAAAGGGGAAAGACAATTTTTTGGCTTGAGGATGAGGCCAAATTCTTGCAGAGTTCAAGTTGGGGCGAGGTAGGCAGCAGCTTTGATGTCTAAGATCAAATGAATGGATTGAAAACACTGCTGAGGAGCTGAAGAGGGAAAGAGAGTGCAAGGATCCTCTTCAAACTGACGAAAACATATAAAACTAAACAAAAGTCTAAGGCAGAGCACTAGCAAATCAATGAATTCTACCTCAGTTACTCATTTGTTTAATTCAGAAGGGAAATGTCATACATATAACATTAATGAAACTTACAATAACATGAGAAGAACATCATCAAAACTCAGAATCCACAAGGATCCCAACAAGTGCTACAAAACTCTGGTCTTTCCTTTGCCAAAAACTGAAAATGGATATACAATGGAGTGCCAAACTTTTCCCAAGTATCCAACCCTGAAAATGCCTCAGAAAATACAATATATAGACCATCCTAACCAAAAATAACTCATTCATTTCAATCATATCTTCTAATCCAGGAGCCGGTTATGGGAGTGTGATATACCGTTGGAAAGTTTTTTCTGAGCTTCTTCTGATGGACACACTTGTGACATGTTTTGTGCTGAACATCATGTGCAAAACATCTAAAAAAACTAGACATAGTAAGAGCTCATGTTGATCTCTGGTGACAGGCTGCGAACACTGACACTAACATTGGCTCCAATGGGGATGGTAGCTCCTTGGAGGTGCCAAGAATGGCAGATCTTTGGGAGAGTAGACCAGTGCCTTATCCATTGGGCAATGGAGTCAATAAATGCAAACCCAAAACAACTCATATCAATCCAAAAACATATACATACTGCAACCTGTACATAAACCAATACCGGAAACTGAAATGTTGCCTTTGATATCTTATTTATTTACAAATCTACCCTACTTTGCTGCGAAACCAATAGATCAAGTAACACTGTATTGCCAGATCAACCAATCATGTAACTGTGACAAGGATGCTGCTTGAAAGTGCTTCAACCTAGACACAAATGTAAATGCTGATAGCCATACATGCACATAACAAGTCTGGTTATGTAAAAGACAATTTGATCTGTCATTCAAACTGAAAAAAATTTCCATGTATGTTGCAATAGGATCGAAAAAACCAGACTCTATTTGCTGCCCCAACTCTGAAATACATGCTTCCAGCTGCAAACTATCAATGAAAATATCCACGGGCAACTCTATTGTTTCTTGTTTTGAAGGAGGGAGAGTTTCCAAAAAAAAATTGGGATCTCGGAATTCATATGATTGGATCTGATCATTTAAATACCGAATCTGCTTCTCAAATTTTTCAACAACTAACTCAAAGAAACCAGTTTTAGCTTCCGGAGGAAACTTCGGAGATCTCAAAATTGAAGCACGGCAATGAAAAATACTTCATCAATTTCAAAATCCACTAACTGATCTCTAACTTCTTTTAAAACTTCACAAAGCGCAGGGTCTGCCACATACCCTACCATTTTATTTTAGTGCATGAATGGATCAGTGAGCACTGGAATCTCTGGATTGAGTTGGAGTCGCCAGGTGAATGTTTCAGCCTTCATATGTCTGACCGTTGTCCACCATCAACAATCAGATCTGAACTTGATACATGTACTGGGGAAATTTACAAGTCAAGTGTCACGCTTACAAGCTACACCGGAGATTGACTGAAGCAGCGTTTATCTACTTCCGTTAATGCAAAGAAAAAGCGTTTCGAAGGCTACCTGGCATAACTTCATGCTTCGTCTGTAGCTTATGAAACAAATAACACTAACAAGAAAACCATTTTCTTCCCCAGTATGGTCGCCACTATGTTAGTTCCCAAATCCACCTTAGGCTGAAATAAGGCAGAAAAAGGACAACACCAAACCATGCTTAGCCTCGTAGCTAGCCCTACGAGGACAGGAAAGGGCTCTCTCCGGGCAATCTCAATGGAAATATTCAAAGGGGCTTGAGATAACTAAAACAACAACAGATCTTAGGCTAGATAAAAAAATAGGAGGGTTTGATTTTGATTTTTTGGGGTTTTGTTGAAAAAATGGGAAAGACAATTTTTGGGCTTGGGGATGAGGCCAAATTCTTGCAGAGTTCAAGTTGGGGCAAGGTAGGCAGCGGCTTTGATGTCTAAAGATCAAATGAATGGATTGAAAAGACTGCTGAGGAGCTGAAGAGGGAAAGAGAGTGCAAGGATCCTCTTCAAACTGACGAAAACATATAAAACTAAACAAAAGTCTAAGGCAAAGTACCAGAAAATCAATGAATTCTACCTCAGTTACTCATTTGTTTAATTCAGAAGTAAAGAGAAGGGAAATGGCATACATATAACATTAATGAAACTTACAATAACATGAGAAAAACATCATCAAAACTCAGAAGCCACAAGGATCCCAACAAGTGCTACAAAACTCTGGTCTTTCCTTTGCCAAAAATTGAAAATGGATATACAATGGAGTGCCAAACTTTTCCCAAGTATCCAACCCTGAAAATGTCTCAGAAAATACAATATATAGACCATCCTAACCAAGAATCACTCATTCATTTCAATCATATCTTCTAATCCGGGAGCCGGTTATGGGAGTGTGATATACCATTGGAAAGGTTTTTCTGAGCTTCTTCTGATGGACACACTTGTGACATGTTTTGTGTTGAACATCATGTGCAAAACATCTAACAAAACCAGACATAGTAAGAGCTCATGTTGATCTCTGGTGACAGGCTGCGAAGACTGACACTAACAGAAAAGATCAATAAAAATAGGATAATCAGAGATAAATACAAAGCCGAGATGGAAGGGTATGTAGAGAAATATCACACCAGGATTTCAACCACCATGAATGTGGATACTAAACACCTGGTATTGTCTATGGCTGAAGCCCTCTTGGACCCTGATACAGGTGCCGCTAGCTACCAGGTGCTCGAGCACGCAATTGACATGACCAAGGTGCCAACAACTGATATGTGTAACCTGTTTCAGGCGTAGGCGATATGCTGAAGGATGAGGTAATGCGGGTTGCCATTGCACTGAGAAAAATCGAGAAAAAACATGAACAGGTGAAGACTACCCTGAAGAATGAACAGGCAAGGACCCACGCCCTGGAAAATCAAATACATGGCCTCCGAGATCAAATCAAAGGGAAAGAGACCGGGGAAGCAAACCCGCAGGGATTTTTAATAGACCAATTACAAAAGGAAGTTGCCTCATTGAAAAGCAAAGCCTGCATGTCGGCTTCCCAGCATGTGCAGACAGCCAAATTGGCGCAAGTAGAAAAAGAAAAAACGGAATTGGCCGGCACATTGTCAAAAGAAAGAGAAGAAGAGGAGAAATTGGCAAAAACAATCGCTACCCTTCAAAGTAGGTTGTCAGAGCTACAAAACACTTGGGACACGTACAGCGGCGCGCCTGCTACAACACCACCTGAGACGAGTTCACTTTCGGAGAAGCTGAACGCAGTAAAAGCTACAAATGATATACTGGAGAAACAGGTTTCCACCGCAAGGAAAAGGATCACAAATTTGGAAAAATCCCTGTCAGAGAATAATAGAAAAATAGAAGCATTGCAGAAAGAGATTGAACAAGAAAGGAAAACAAAGGCTGACCAGCAAAAGACCATAAACGATCTCAACGCACGCCTAAAAGGTAACCTCACTCTCAGGGATGGTAGAAATATTATTTGGTCCGAGATCATTTCAGCTGTAACAGAGAAATGGGAGTTTCTGAAAGTCATTGAGGAGATGAAATCTTCAGTACTCTATCTCAGGAGGAGATTTTAGGAAGGGGATCTCGATTTAGTCAACAAAGCTCAGCGCGCCAGGGAATATGTGTCGTTCTTGAAAGAGCTGAGAGCAAACAAAGCAGAGCAGCGCGGCATAGTCAGCCGACATAAGGAAGCCTGCGAATGCCAGAAAATCATTGATAAGGAATCGGCTCGCATCGTGGCTTCGAAGGCCTTACAGTAGTTGGTATACAGCGTGGACCAGTTTGATGTGGTTTGGGCCGAGATTACGACAGCAGGGCTCCCGACGTGCTGGGACTCCACCACCCCTTCCATGCTGCGATCATTACCGGAATATGAAACATGCCTAAAGTAAGAAAGGGACCGGACATATGTCCTGTCAGATAAAACCGCCCGGCTAAAGGCCGAAACCATTGTTGCATCACTCCGCCCAGAGTTTGCCCTCCTTCACTTGTTAAAACATAAAATTCCTACCGAGGAAAATCTAAGTGATCTCGCTGAGGCCTTCATCAGGATAGAAGGATTTGCAGCGATGCCTGAGCCTGCCGCGGACAGTCAGCAGAGGTGCACCCAGTTCGTCAGCCAAATTTCCAGTTCATCCGCAAACGTGCCGCCACCAGTGTCAGCGACAGCCTCGACCCCTTCTCACAAATGATGCATTGTTATTTCATGATTCGGCCCTCGCGGCCTTTTTACTTTTTACCATTAGTTAGTCTTTTTCAAGTTTCAGGTGGAATTTATATTTCACCACAGCAATTTACTTTTACTTAGACTGTTATACAATTTTGGTTTTAAAATGGACGAGCGCCTAACAGCAAAGGATGAGAGGTTTTTTACTCCTCATCATGATTTTGTTACTTTGACAAGGACTTCTAACAAATTCCTAGCATGCGAGGAAGATATTTTCCCAAAATATCTCCTCGCCCATGTAGAGAAGTCCCTATATAAACAAGAACAAAAGAGAACACATGGTTCCAGATTTTATCAGAAAACTATGTTGTAAGAGGATATTGTATGCATTTTTGTTGAACTCTTGCATGAAGATTCAGAGCCCGTTGGGTTTCAATGAAGAGAAGTTTTATCTGTAAGGAAGATTCCAATATTTGATATTTAATAGAACGTAACTTCTCCTTTATGTGTCGATCAATTGTTCGTCTTATCTCATTTGTTTATCCTGTATCATGTTTTGGAATGCGAGCAGCTCATTGATTTTAATGTAAACTTATCCTCCCTGATACTTATGTTGGAATCAATCTAGCGCTTTAAATATAGCTCATGCATGATATATTGTTCCATTCTCACAGCACCCATACTTCTGCTATATTGGCTTCAATGTGATGTTATTTTGGAATACGCTATTATTGTGAATGGATTCTTAAATAGATAAGCCCATTACATGGTGATATGTGTGTCCGGATATTATCTATGCGACAGCTGATATTTACTCATTCCTTCTTACATAGTGAACATCTACTGATTACTTATCTCTGTGAAGTATCATTGCACTGGCCTTCTTTACCGTGAACTGTCTTTAAATTGTCTACTGCCTTTGCGCAAGAGTTTTACACCTTGTTTTTGCAATATACCTTTTCATGCATCAAACTTCTGAAAGTTTTGGTCCCATTCAAGCTAAACTTCCTGTTTATAAATGAAAAGCATGAGAGCTCTGTCCTGCTAGTTATCCCCGTTATATTGTATTACTTTTGCTCTCTACTATTTAAGATGTCCTAGGCACTGGTCTTTCACAACTCAAGGCTGTCTCTAGGGTTGACAACAAGATATAAGTTTAAATTGAAAGCTACTTAGATGAAATATAGCTTAGATATGGAATTTGCAAATTATTATCTATTTATTGAACTAAAGGACATAATTATTACACATGTTTAATTTACATTCAAATGCTTCTTTGATTTATCTCCTATAGCTTAATGTAATGCTAGATATATAATTTAAGTTGAAGGCCCATGAGATAAATATGACTAATATGTGACATTTGTATTGAATCATCTATTTGTTGTGTTATATGAACATAATTGGTACGCATATCTAATTTGCATTACTAATATGTCATGTCATGCTTCTTTAATTTATCTTTTATAGATGACCAGAGCATCCCTTTTTAATCTATCCCTTTTGACTTCGGATATGTGGGTAATACTCATCCAAATATTTTTCTATCATAAAGCAATGAGTAAAATTGTATTCCATTTGTGTCAATGTTAAGGTTAAGCACATGGATTAAAGTTTTATATAAGATACATTGCTACGGTGTACATTTATATCTAAAGAGTCCAAAACCTCATTCAAGACCATATTTTTTGTTGGTGTAGTTTGATTGGTTATATTGCATTTATTTTGCACTTGTTGCTGTGGGCCTCACCATCTAGTGATTTTAGGTAAAAAAATTATTTACATAATTTTAAGATTCAGAATAAGTTTATTGATTATCAACATTGTCGGGTGAATAAAAACTATGGTTTTGATGCTACTATTGCATCATATTTATAGTTGTCTGGTGTTTAACGATTGTTGCTATTTTTGTTTGGTCATCGATGTATTTTCTCTAAATCCATAATGACAGAAATAAAATTTATCAGAAGAAAAGAGAGGCCATAAGAAAACAACGGTTTGTGTTCTTTTGAACCCATAGAACTTGCAACCCCAATATGGATACAATACTAAGTAATACATAGCCTCCTCATCTAACTTAGCCAGGGATTTGCAATACTATATTTGAGTTGGCTAGCTCCATTTCAAGATATTATAATGCTAGATTATTATTTCTATAGATTTTGATTATGGTAGTAAAATGTTACAAAAAACCGGAAACTACAAATAATATTATTCTAGATATATGTAAAAAGGACATGGTAGAGAAAATCAAACAATATTAAACTTTTCATAAATAGTTTCTAGATATAAAAACATTTTCTAATTTTGATTGTAAATTCCAAGGCTTAAAGAAATAAATTTTCTAATAATTTTTTTAATTAATAAATAAAAAAGAAGCATTTTCAATCAAAATCACATCCAACATATAATAAAAATAATAAAAACAATTTAAAACTTCATACACTATGACATTACTATGGCAAAGAGCATAAAAATATACAAGTAAAAAATCCTTTTATATAATAATGGAGAGCTTCAAATATACAAGAAAAAAAATCTTTCAGCCTCCTTGTATCCCAGAGAAAGAGTTGCTCAAACAATCATATTTTAAACAATTAAAACTTGGAGAAAATCATCTGTTTTTGAATTTCAATTATATAAAAAATTAGTCAAATATTTCATATCTATTTTTTGGCTAGTTGCAGAGTGTAGGTGCAGTTCTAGCTAGAGAGAGACTCCAAGAAGGGGTTTCAAGACAGCAGGTTTCCAACATTCCAGTCAAAAATGGACGCAAATATTTCCAACAAAAGATGATGTCTGTGTTTTCTTTAGTACTCAATCGACCTGTATTAACCTGCAAGCGACCCTGATGTTTCTTATATAATCACAAGGATTATTAAAAATATTGCTGCAATTTCCTCAACAGACTTGACAGTCCTCAATATAAATGGTATCCACATGCTCTGTTTTTGGACGTGGTAGTTGGTAATGGTTTTCAAACGAGCCTAATGTCTTTTCAAGCGAGCCTGTACTCACTTGTATGTTGTTCCATAGGGGTTCGTTTTTTTTACTAGACTATTATCCGCACAACAAGCCTATCAATTGCATACTACTCATTGTTGCTGATCAAAAGATGCTCTCCAGTACTCAATATGAATGGTACCCACAAAGCTCTGTTTTTTTTTGACGTGGTAGATTGTTACGGCTAGACAGCTCTGCATAAGAGCTCATACAGGGGCATAGTCCACCACATCACACCTATTCATACAAGTCTACACATTAAACTTGGCAGATGATATGTGCTGTCTATATACTATCTCTTTTAAGCCCACACTTTCAAGGCTATCAATCTATGAAAACGTAGGCAGCATGAGTGAACCTTTCATGTTATAGATTCTTTCTTAATGCTCTCTGTCTGTTATGTTTATCTGTATTATCTTATATTGTATCCAGGTGGACTTTTCAAGATTAAAACTATGTAAATCATGTAAGGAGTGAAATCTTACTCCTCCGTAATGGGTCTTTTTATGATTATAAGGTTTTACTTCAGCTATGCAAGGAGTGAATTTTAGACCTCCATAATGGGTGACCCTTCCTGGAGATTATTTTGGCTAACTTCTTTCTTAGAAGTTGCTCTTCGATATCTTCATCACTGGATCTCTGTTATTTCCAGCAGTCTGTAGCTGTGATTGTAATGAATGATACATGTACTATTTTAATACAACGATTTTTTTCTTCTGAAAAAAAGATTGTTACGGCGAGCAGGAAAGCATAATATCTCTAAAACAGTGATACTGGGTAGACTGTTTAGGCCAGCAGGCGAGCCTAATATTTGGTAGAATGTTTTTTCTCACTGTAATATATCTAAAACAGTGTTTCTTCTCTTGTGAGGGAAAAAAAAAAAGGTAGGGAGGGAGTTAGATCTTCGAGATGAGCGGGCCGACAAACACCAAAAATTTAATACAGCACAAAAATTTTAATACACAGACATTTTTTTAAAATACAAATACATTTAATACACAGAAATTTTAATACACAAACATTTTTTTAATTCAACGCACAAAATTTTTTCGAGGGCATATGGGACTTACTTGACGGAGTTGACGAGCACGGACGGCACAAGCACCAGGGCGGCGGCAGCAGCAACAGCGCGAAATGATAAACCGAAATAACAACGCGCGAACAATGAAACAGTAAACCATAAACATTCACGGGCGATTTATTTATAGAAAATAGTTTGGCCGAACTATTTTAAAAGCAAAAGTTCGGCCGAACTCATAGTTCGGCCGAACTCTTTTAGCAGTTCAGCCGAATTTTTTTTGCTGGTTTTCCAATCTCCGGCAAAAATTCTGTTTGCCCGCGCTGTCAGTGTGCCGTCAAACTAAACGGAATCACGAGTTCAGCAGAAAGTTCGGCCGAACTTTGAAAAATATTCGGCCGACATATTGTTGAAAAAAAATTTCGGCCCTCGATTCTCACAAAAGTGTAACCCAGCTTCACGTTTCCGCCCAACGATTACCAGGAGTCCTTGAAGATGAGTCCTTTTGAGGCCTTGTATGGGAGGCAATGTCTCACACACATAAATTGGAATAGCCCCAAGACAAACTAATGTTGGGACCCGAGATGTTGGCTGAAATGGAATCAGAAGTCAAGAAAATCAGAGAAAATTTGAACGCTGCACAAGATCGACAAAAGATCTATGCAAACAAAAATAGTTTCTACTGGAAATTCGAAGTAGGAGACCATGTATATGTAAGGATTAAACCCAAGAGGAGTACCTTGCGATGGACCTCTTGTGCCAAATTGGCTCCCAAGTTCTGTGGACCTTTTCAAATTTTGGAAAGGATAGGACCTGTGGCTTATCGGCTGGCTTTACCCAGTCATATTCAGGTACACAATGTGTTTCATGTGTCCCTATTAAAGCATTATGTGCATGATCCAAAGCACGTAATACATTGGCAAAACATCCAGGTAGGCTAGAATTAAAAATCCTAACTTGATGCATGATTTATTTATGGGAATCTGACATGACACCTTGCTGTCTGCAGGTAGAGCCGAACGATGAGTTTCTGGTCGAGCCGCAACACATACTTGACCGAAGGGAAATTCAGCTATGAAAAAGAATCATGACCTAGGTCAAAGTGCAGTGGAAGCACTTCGGCCTAGATGAGGCTACTTGGGAAGATGAAAGTTTTGTACGCGAGGCTTATCCGTAACTATTTACTGAAATGGAGTGCAACACCGAGGACAGTGTTACTTCCAGGGGGGAAGTTGTGACAACTGCAATCACTGTTAACTAGTTGGTTAACTAGTTAAGTGATTTTATTATTTGTTAATGAAAAGACTAAGACAATCAACGTTATTTTTTTTTAATATAAAGTTGTTTTGGAAAAATAATTGGGTAAGAAAAGTAAAAAGCTGATGGTAAATGTTTCCAACAATTGAAAAGAGGTTGGAGACAGTTGGAAACAGTTACATGCTCCTCTGGGGATATAGGATTGATCCCAGTGAGGAGTAGGGGTTTTGTTGATGGATGAAGGAAAGGGTGAAAATTTCCTGATTTCCTAAAGTTTTTAGTACTGAATGGACTAGGTGTCCTGAGGTCACAACAGAAAGAAATCGATTGTTAACCCATACCAATCAGTTTGGAGCGAGGGGCCAAGAGAAGGA
>JAXQQM020063605.1:0-22926 GCA_034641835.2 Pinus albicaulis
CAGGGCATTCAGGCGGTGATCACTACCCCCTATAGGCATCCCAAAGCCTATCGGGATGAGATTGAGCGGGCCATCCAGGAGTTGCTGGCTCTTGGGCACATCAGACCGAGCACGAGTCCGTTTGCTTCTTCCGTGGTGTTGGTGAAGAAGAAGGATGACACCTTGAGGATGTGCATTGACTACAGGGCCCTGAACAAGAAGACCCTGAAGAACAGGTATCCTATACCCAGGATCGATGAGTTGATGGATGAGCTGAGAGGAGCCAAGTTCTTCTCGAAGATTGATTTGAGATCAGGGTACCATCAGATTCGCGTGAGGGAACAGGACATTCCCAAGACCGCCTTCAGGTGTCATTATGGGCATTTTGAGTTTTTGGTTATGCCTTTTGGGCTAACCAATGCACCAGCCACTTTCCAGTCTTGCATGAACCATATCTTCCGCAGTCATCTGAGGAAGTTTGTATTGGTCTTCTTTGATGACATACTCATATATAGCAGGTCTTGGGAGGAGCATCTCCAGCATATAGAGGCAGTACTACATATCTTGGAAGAGCAACAGTTCTATGCTAAGCTCTCCAAGTGTGAGTTTGGGATGACCGAGATGTTGTATTTGGGTCACATTATTGGAGTGGACGGAGTGAGGGTCCATGAGAAGAAGATTAGAGCCATAAGAGATTGGCCGGAGCCGAGGAACATGACAGAACTTCGAGGGTTCATTGGCATATGTACTTATTACAGGAAGTTCGTCAAAGGTTTCTCACAGCTTGCTGCACCCCTTACAGATCTGACGAAGAAGGGGGCATTCAGTTGGTTGGATACAACGCAGCGAGCCTTTGATAGGCTCAAGGAGGTGATGAGTAGCTGCCCAGTGCTTGCATTGCCGGATTTTACGCAACCATTTGTCTTGGAGTGTGATGCGTCGGGAGAGGGGATCGGCGCAGTATTGATGCAGGGGGGACACCCTATAGCCTTTGAGAGCCGGAAGCTCCTTTCGCACGAGAGGTTGTATTCTATATACGACAAGGAGATGTTGGCCATTATGCATGCCTTGTCCAAATTCCGACAGTATTTGGTAGGGAACAGGTTCAGGGTGAGGACTAATCACAACAGCCTCAGGTTCTTTTTGGAGCAGAAGCAGCTACAGGAGAGGCAGCAGAAGTGGATCAGTAAGATCCAAGCATATGACTTTGACATTGAGTATGTCAAGGGTAAGAATAACATGGTTGCAGATGCCCTTTCACGTAGACTAGCCACGTTATCTCTTATGAGCTTGGATACAGATTGGAGGGCTCGACTTTTAGTGGAGTACTCCAAGGACAGATTTGCATGTGAGGCGCTGGATGGACAGGTGGTGGATGACAGGTACAGGGTGGTTGATGAGATCATCTACTACAGGGACATGATTTTCTTGACTGAGGGATCTCAACCTAAGAAGAAGATACTCCAGGCATCACATGATTCTCCATTGGTAGGCCATCAGGGGTTTACCAAAACCTACAGGGCCATTAGAGAGAGGTTCTCATTGAAGGGCCTCAAGGAGGATGTACTCCAGCGCATCAGGGAGTGCGATGTTTGTCAGAGGAACAAGGGGGAGATGAGCCATCCCGCAGGATTGTTGCAGCCTCTTCCCATTTCGGAGGGGAAATGGGAAAGTATATCGATGGACTTCATCACAGGGTTGCCCATGGTGCAGGGCAAGGATTGTATCTTTGTCGTCGTTGATCGACTGACAAAATATGTGCACTTTTTCGCCATATCCGCGCATTACACAGCAGCACAGGTGGCCGAGCTACTTTTCAGAGAGGCTTTCAGGCTGCATGGTCTTCCTAAGACCATCATCAGTGACAGGGATAGCTGCTTCATGGGCGGATTTTGGCAGGAGCTTTTCCGGCTAGTGGGGACGGAGTTGACACCGAGTACCAGTTATCACCCACAGACGGATGGACAGACGGAGATAGTTAACAAGTGGCTGGAGGGCTACTTGCGTAACTATGTCAGTGGGCAGCAACGAGCATGGTTGAGATGGTTGCATTTGGGGGAGTACTGCCACAACACGACACATCACATGTCTATTGGTATGTCACCGTTTTATGCTTTGTATGGGTACCATTCCTTATCTTTTGCTGATGTGATGTTCGGTGCTAGCAAGGCTCCTAGAGCCAAGATTTGGATCCAAGAGAGTCAGGACATCCTCCGAGCTCTCAAGGACAATATGGCTACATCACAGAACCAGCAGAAGTTGTATGCTGACAGAGGTCGGGTGGAGAGACAGTTTGAGGTAGGGGACTTGGTCTACCTACGGTTACAGCCATGCCGACAGTCATCGCTAAAGCAGAAGGGAGCTGAGAAGCTCAAGCCTCGCTTTTACGGGCCATACAGGGTGATACGCAGGATTGGGCAGGTTGCGTATGAGTTGGAGCTGCCCCAAGGCAGCAAGATCCACAACGTTTTTCATGTATCATGCCTGAAGAAGGCGCTGGGGCAGCAGGTGACGGTGACAGAGGAGCTACCATCCACGGATGATGAGGGGCACTTGGTGTTGCAGCTAGAGGCTATTACTGATACCAGGGAGAGGCAGCTACAGAGCAGGACAGTCCGGGAATTCTTGGCGAGGTGGAAGAATTTGCCGGATGAGGATGCCACTTGGGAGAGTGAGAAGATTTTGCAGCATCCATCACTTCAGTTGCTTGAGGACAAGCAACATTTTGCCGGGGGAGACTGTAATATTCCTAATTAACGACAGCTAATTGGAATATTCGATTTTGTTCAGTTTTGCCATCTATAGTTTATAAATAAATAAAAAGTGAGTGGAGAGGATCTAACTCACTTAAGTGGAATAAAACACCCTCCTAGTAGCACAACATTGTGACTTAAGGGGGAGCCAAGGGGGGCCAAGCACCACGAAGAGAGGGGGCCCACGTATGCTCTAGAAGCTACTGCACAGGAGAGGAAGAGCACGTGGCAAGAGAGGGAGGCTACGTTGAGGAGATGGGCCTTAGGGTTGGGGGAAGGCCAACGTTATAAAAGAGGGAGGAGCCTTCTCATTTGATTCATTCTGTTGTTGATGATATTGAGCTGGACGTTTTTTATTCTTGAGCACGCTGGCTGTTTAGCCTGTCTGCAGCACTGTTTAGTGCATTGAGTGTCTCTGGTCGGAGATCTCGCCCTTAGCCTTGGGGGAATTCGAGTGCTTGCTCGGGCAAGGTTATTTCTTCAGTATTTTGTGAGATGTTTTGGTGTTTGGGT
Organism: Pinus albicaulis; assembly: GCA_034641835.2. Lineage (NCBI taxonomy): Eukaryota > Viridiplantae > Streptophyta > Pinopsida > Pinales > Pinaceae > Pinus > Pinus albicaulis. Next base: position 3,246 of record JAXQQM020063605.1, read on the forward strand.
TTGTTGCGGAGCTGGGCTTTCATAGAGACTGCGCAGTCACTGAGAGGGAGGACGCAGTCCATCTTGGAGGTGCTCCGGATTGGGATTTCTGCAAGAGATTGAGCCGAGATTTTGAGCAGAGGATTAGCCTTTGCCTGTGGGAGGATTTTGGTGGAGTTTGAGGCAATGTTTTAGTCATTCTCATTTAGCCTCTGCGCAGAGCCTTGGAGGCCAGCGTAATTCCCCAAGGGGGTGTTTTTCGGAGGTCGGCCATTTTTGATATGGTTTCTGGGTTTTGTCGGGATTGGTGAGTAGAGGAGATTTTCAGATTTTCAGCTCATTCTGGCAAGGGGAACAACCCCTAGTCTTCAGTTCATTCTAGCAGTAGCAGTTACACGGCAGTTTTCCAGCAGCTGGGACGCAGTTCAGAGAGCAGCCATTTCTGGTGTATTCTGAGAGTATTTCTTCTCTTGCCTTGAGCAAGTTTAGGTGCCATCACTCTGATCACCTATTGTACTTCATTATATTTCTCAGTTTAATAAAATGGCTTAGCATTTCCTCTCTATATTTCTGGATGAGTTGCTGTACATTCTTTCTATGCTATTATATGTCTGCTGCACTGTTATTTTTATATATTCTTGAGCATTCTAGTTCTATACCACTTGGTGTGTTTATCTGTCACTCTTAGATAGAGTCTGGAAAGGGCTAGGTAGCATCCGGATCTCGTCCTCTTTTCAGAGGCGGAATATCCGGTAAATGCCCTCCCAGTCCATCTCTGGTTGGAGTTTTCCGTGTTCTAGAGATATCTCCGAAACGGGATATTACATAGTGCAACTAGAAGAATGCCATGAGGGCGGTAGGGAGGAGTATCGTTTTGTGGAGACGTCGAAAGAGTGGAAAGAGGTGTCATAATGAAGCCTTCGCCCGTTTCATCTCCGCCTCTTGTTGCTCAGAACAAAGAAAAATGAACCAGCCGAGTGAGAGAGGAATTTTCATAATTATGAGGCTCTGCACGCTCATCTCCACCTTTAGCTTAACCAGGTAGAGGACGGCCAATTCTCTTTTTCCATTCTTCCCTACAGGCGAAATTGAAGGGAACTCCATAGCAGGAAATGCAGAGGAGGAGGAGGTGGAGAGCACAATGGGCGCAGGACCTTCCTGAATCCTTCCAGTTATGGCAATCAAAATTGGCGTTTCGGAGGCTCCCAGTTATCATTGTCTCGAGATTTTGTAAGTAGATGGAGAATCCGACTGCAAGACAGTCGAATTGTTGGAACCTTTGCCACACGGCCATATGGACACCCTCTCCGTGACGCTTAGTCCTATCTTCTCCAAACTCAGAGACAAATTATTGCAACAGGACGATGAGGCTCCTCTTCATACCGTCCTTAGCCAGTACTAGACTTTCCTCATAGCCTTAACTAGGGATGAGGCTTTCTCTATATCTGACCTCGTGAATAGTGCACCTTCCTCTCGTGGGTTACTTGAGTAAGTTCAGCTGGATCTTTATTTCACTTGCAGGTTTTGACAGGGGAAGATAATAGTTTAAAATCAGGGTTTAGTGAAGTTTCAAATGCCGTGGAAATCAAGCCGGCCGTGTTGCCACCGGTGAAAAGGCGGAAGCCATAGGAGCGGAGAGTGCCTTCAACTTCTTTTGACCGAGCATTAGATGCTCTGTAGGCGTGTGCATATTTGGCTACGCAGTAAAAGGAGGGTATGAATCGAATCTGTTTGGGGTAGTGTTTTAGACATGTATTTCAAATGCGACAGTGTATAGGATTCTTACGAATGGTTTGTCAAGACTATATTATATATAAATACTTTATTTATTATTTACTTATAAATTAGATTATTTTAGATAAGATAGAGTTTTAGAATATATATATATATATATATATATATATATATATAATAAAAGAGAAGAAGTCTACTCACTATTTTAAAACCCTATAAATTGTAATTATCCTGGGCCGCTCTTATGTATCAGTATTCTTCTATTCCTTTTTTTTTTACCTTTCTAGGTTTGTGGCAATCTACCGATTGAGACTATTGGGGTTGTAATTATATTTTTATATTTTGTTGATTATTTATTTATGCGCCCTTCTTTGTGGCCAGGTGTCATTAATTCCCATGTGTGAATATAATAAAAAAATATATAGATATAAATAGATTTCAAGTTAGCATATGAAATTTCTTTACACACATTGATTTTACTAATTAGTTAATATAAATGATTGTGAGTCTTCGTAATATTATTGATAAGGTCTAAAGCCTTATAGATTAAAAACTACATTATTATATTTTAGTATGAAATGTTAATGTAAAAAAATAAAATAAAATAATAATAATAATAATAATAATGAATCCTAACATATATATATTGAATATTTCAAAACTTTAGATAAATTTTATTTTATAAAAGAAAAGGTGAGTAAAGTATCTTTATGAATGTGTATTTATATTTTGGATATGTTACAATTCTAAATTACAAAAGAGGTCTGTGAATGTGTATTTTTTTAAGCTTGGTGGGACTACATCTTCATCATGTCCAATAAATTATCCAGATCAGGGTGGAAAATTAAATCTGTGACTTCACATCAAGGAGTGCCTTAACAGAGCACCTCATCATGGTCTATTCAAGACCCCTTGGACTATGAATATATGTTTTGAATAGATTGAAAATTTAAATGATAAATAAATATTAAATTGAATTTTGATTTGTCTGTTCTTGAGTTGATGATCTAGGAAAAGTTGACATTATTACTTAAATATCTACGAAGACAAGTGGCCACTCACTATGATTTCTCATTCTAGCTTTTCCTCGGTAAGTTGGCTACCAGACTCGAGAATCAAACACATTTGTGGCAACCGCTTAGAGACAAGTCTTGGCACCTATATTTTGTGTTACATTATGAACTACAACGAAGAGAGAATAGCCATGTTAAACTAGGGAAACATTGCAAATTACCAAGGTGCCAGGTCTTGAATCCTAGAATTATAATCAATCCGAAGAATTCTCTTCCTCATTTGCTGCTTTGTTATCCACAAATTTGAGTTTTCTGTAATTGAATCTTTCAGAACCTTATGTAGCAAAGGAAGTGATCAGTTCATTGCAATTAGGAAATTGCTTTGGGGGAGTTTGTAAACTGACAGAAAGGGGGAAGATCAAGTTATTATGGACTTTAATGTATTTATTAATAGATTTATTAATAATTAAGGTGAAGGGAATCTTATTGTATATTCCAGTTAGTAAATATATGCTCAATGGCTCTCCATTATATAAAATAAACTTTATTTCGGTAAACGATATGCATAAATAGATGATGGTTGAGTGGATTAAAAATAATTTGTGAGAATTTAAATATTAATGTTATTATGTATATCACAAATTGTTATTCACAATATTTATTAATTATCTTTATAAAACTTGGTATGAATCTGTTAACATTAAATGTTAATTTGATAAAAACATGGAGTATAAAATGTTAAGTAGGAATTGGTAGTTTATTATTTTAGGATTAGAAAATGTTAGACAAATATTACAAAGTAATATTATGGTCTATGAAGATTCCTGCATTTTAAGAATATTACGCATAAAGCATCCTGCATTAGGACAAAGAGGTCGCGTTGCCACCCTTCTTGACCTCAGTAGCAGTAAGATCTTCCTGCAGGTATTAATAGCAGAAATCTATACCCGCATATGAGCTTAAATTTACGAAATTATATTTATTAATCTAAATTGTACCTCAGATACTTATAGCCATATTTAAATAGCCATTATCAAATATCAAAGGCAATCATAGAATCCATGCAGTAGTTAACAAAAACTAGACAGAACATCAGTCCATTGTAGTATAGTCCGCAGGTACTATTAGCTGCAAAAAACTCAAAATCATATTTGATACTAGTGCTATTGATAGTTTCATTTCATCATATGCATTAAATAAATTTGGGTTGACAGTCTGCAAACAAAATGATTTTAGACAGATAGAAATGGCTTCAGGAGAACTTCGATCCATAGGTTTAAGTGTTGAGGAATGCAAAGTTAATCTAGGGGTCTGTTCGACTAGGTTGAAAGTACTAGGATGAATGATCACCATGGGAAATATCTTAGTTTCTTAACCATTTCCCAAGATCTTGTGTTGATTCTTAGATATCACCACCTTAATTTCATAATTATAGCAACAATCCTAATATAACCCGAGGTGTATTACTCCGAGTCATCCTTGATAATTTACCCAAAGTATTCAGTGTTATGTAATATTCAATGACAAGAAAAGTGGTTTTAAACTTTTGGAAGAAATTGAAACTTTTAACAATGATAAAACGAAATTTCATATAAACCGATATTCAAAAGCTATGAATCCTAGGATGATACATTATATTAGAAGAGATGGGATATTTGATGCTAATGTATATGTTGAAGACATATATCGAGCTCAATCTCACTTGATTCCTAAATCCATTACTTTTACTTTACATTCCAACCGACAAGGGAGTTGAGATAACTCACGGATATCAGCTGCAAATTTTTCCACAATGAAGTTTAAGATTTTGTATATCATGCAAGTTGTAATATTCCTAATTAGCAGTGGCTAATTGGAATATTCGATTTTGCTTAATTTTGCCGTCTATAGTTTATTAATAAATAAAAAGGTGAGTGGAGAGGGTCTAACTCACTTAGTGGAATAAAACACACTCCCTAGTAGCATAACGTTGTGACTTAAAGGGAGCCAAGGGGGGCCAAGCACCACGTAGAGAGGGGCCCCACGTATGCTCTAGAAGAGACTGCGTAGATGAGGATGAGGACGTGGCAAGAGGGAGGCTACGTTGAGGAGATAGGCCTTAGGGTTTTGGAGGAAGGCCAACGTTATAAAAGAGGGAGGAGCCTCCTCATTTTATTCATTCGTTGTTGTTGATATTGAGCTGGTCGTTTTGACTTCTTGAGCATGCTGGCTGTTTAGCTTGTCTACAGCACTGTTTAGTGCGTTGAGTGTCTCTGGTCAGAGATCTCGCCCTTACCCCGGGGAACTTCGAGTGCCTACTCGGGCAAGGTATTTTCTTCAGCATTTTGCGGGAGGTTTTGGTGTTTGGTTTTGTTGCGGAGCTGAGCATTCAGAGAGACTGTGCAGTCATTGAGAGGGAGGACGCAATCCATCTAGGAGGAGTTCCGGTTTGGGATTTTTGCAGGGGTTTGTGCTGGGCGATTGAGCAGAGGGTCAGCCTTTGCCTTTGGGAGGATTTTGGTGCAGTTTGAGGCGACATTTCATTCATTCCTATTCAGCCTCTACGCAGAGCCTTGGAGGCCAGTGTAATTCCCCAAGGGGGTGTTTTTCGGGGGTAGGCCATTTCTGATATGGTTTCTAGGTTTTGCCGAGATTGGTGAGTAGAGGAGGATTCCAGATTTTCAACTCATTCCGGCAAGGGGAACATCCCCTAGTCTTTAGTTCATTCCAGCAATAGCAGCTACAGCGTTTTCAGTAATTTGGGGCCTTGGTTCAACAGACCATTTCTGTGTGATACAGTATTTCTTCACTTGCCTTGAGCAAGTTTAGGTGCCATCACTCTGATCACCTATTGTAATTAATTATATTTCTCAGTTTAATAAAATGGCTTAGCATTCTCTCTCTATATTTCTGGATGATTTGTCGTATATTCTTTCTATGCTATTGTATGTCTGCTGCACTGTTATCTTTATATATTTCCGGGCATTCTAGTTCTATACCACTTGGTGTGTTCATCTCACACTCTTAGACAGAGTCTGGAAAGGGACAGGTAGCCTCCGGATTTCGTCCTCTTTTCAGAGGCAGCATATCCGGTAAATCCCCTCCCAGTCCATCTCTGGTTGGAGTTTGCCATGTTTTAGAGATATCCCCGAAACAGGATATTACAGTGCTATCAGAGCATAGTTCTGGCTCACCCTGTGGAGCTAGTTGTCTATGACACCGGGGAAGAGGCCATATATTTGTTATAGAGGCAGGAAGTACAGAGATCGTGAGCGTAGGTTGGAGAACACCTACAGAGAGGGAGACTGTGTTCGGGTGGTGGACACAGAGCAGGGGGAGCCTGTGACAGACGCAGAGCAGGAGGAGCCTGTGTTAGATTCAGAGCAGAGAGAGCCGATGGCAGATGACACTGAGGCCAAACAGTTTGGGGAGGCACTCCTCAAGTTGGTGCAGGATTTAGCGAGGCAGATTGAGGTGATGGGTCAGAGATTCACCGCTGTAGAGGCTAGACAGCGCGAGACCCCACGAGTATTCCAAGTAGGTGAGGGATCAGGTACATCCCACCATTTGCCGGAGCATGGTGCTGCTCAGCGTGATACTACTCAGCCGATGGCTTCACGAGCACCTACACGCTCTACCATGCCCACTTTCTTGGGAGCAGACACAGGGGCAGGAGCCCAGCAGGAGGCAGAGCCCGGACACATGGGCAGATATTTTGCAGAGTATCAGGCCTATGGGCAGGAGTTCAGGGATGCTCTCTCATTCCGAGATTTTGTTCAGCTCCAGCGGGATAGTAGACCCCGCGACCATCATAGAGGGCACCGACATTATCATGATGGAGATACCCATCGTACATGTAGCAGATTCCATTTGCCTACATTTGATGGCTCATCAAACAGTTCGGCAAAGTCTTGGGTGGAGAAGTTGGACATCAATTTCCAGCTTAAACAGATGTCAGAGACGGAGGCCATCAAGGTGGCGACATTACATTTGGATGGTGAGGCCCAGGACTGGTGGTTCCATGGGATGGTTACACTCGGACATTCTACAGTGACGACATATGCCGAGTTTACCAGGAGGTTGATGGAGCGATTTGATCGGAGAGATCCGGAATAGCACTTTGTTGAGTTGACGAGGCTCAAGCAGACTGGGAGCCCAGAGACATACATTGCAGATTTCTTGAGGGTTTCAGTGATGGTGCCAGATTTATCCGCGACACGGATGATCTATATGTTTGTGGAGGGGTTAGCAGAGCCACTTCGGGGTCTTGTCAGATCTACTAGACCAGCCACACTCCAGGATGATATTAGCAGGACCGGAGATTTACAGGATGCATTGTCCAGGACTCGGACACCTTACCCCCAGAGACAGAGCTTCCAGCCCAAGGGGAAGGATGTGAGGATTCTACCACCCAAGGGGAATCCAAGACGGGCTCAGACAGATGATGATGCCAGGAGAGAGCTGAAGAAGAAGCGGCTGTGCTTTACTTGCCAAGAGTCGTGGGCACCAAGGCATAGGTGTGCTGCTGGCAAGGCACACTTCATTGAGGTCTTCTCCGAGGATAGTGGGGAAGAGGATGCGGAGGATGAGGAGGAGGCAGGAGATAGTCAGACAGCCCAGGATCAGTTACCACCTCCACCTCCTGGTACAGGAGGTGCAGCTTTTGCACCCACAGGAGGGACCCTTGCAACATTGCGAGGAGTTCCCAAGTACTTGACGCTGCGCGTACGAGGGACAGTACGTGGCCAGCGAGTGTCAGTTTTGGTTGACAGTGGGGCAACCCACAACTTCATTGATGCACAGATGGTCGAGCGGAGAGGTATCCGACCGAGAGCTTTGACGGATTTTCAGTTTTGGTCCTAGGAGCCTAGACGATGTAGTGCGCCCAGTATGTTCCAGAGTTGGCAGTGACGATGGGTACCTACACCGTGACCGATCACTTTTTCATGGTCAACATACCGGATACCAATGTGGTATTGGGTGTTCAGTGGTTGATTACTCTGTGGAAGGTCACCACAAATTGGGAGGCCTTAGAGATGGAGTGGGATGATAAGAAGATTGGGAAGCACGAGAAGATCCGCGGGATGCACACTTACCCACCTCAGAGAGTTTCGGCACACCGGATGGAGGTAGATTTCCAGAAGGGAGACATAGAGTGGGCGGTTGAGTTGCGGGCATCATAGGCAGGGACCACCGGTCAGGCAGTTCATCCTGATATACAGGCCATCCTTGACAGGTATGATGCAGTGTTTGGGGATATACACCAGGTCGGCCACCTGATCGAGGATTCGAGCACACCATTGAGCTTGAGCAGGGCATTTAGGCAGTGATTACTACCCCCTATAGGCATCCCAAAGCCTATCGAGATGAGACTGAGCGGGCCATCCAGGAGTTGCTGGCTCTTGGGCACATCAGACCGAGCACGAGTCCGTTTGCTTCTTCCGTGGTGTTGGTGAAGAAGAAGGACGGCACCTTGAGGATGTGTATTGACTACAGGGCCCTGAACAAGAAGACCCTGAAGAACAGGTATCCTATACCCAGGATCGATGAGTTGATGGATGAGCTGAGAGGAGCAAATTTCTTCTCAAAGATTGATTTGAGATCAGGGTACCATCAGATTTGCGTGAGGGAACAGGACATTCCCAAGACCGCCTTCAGGTGTCATTATGGGCATTTCGAGTTTCTGTTTATGCCCTTCGGGCTAACCAATGCCCCAACTACTTTTCAGTCTTGCATGAACCATATCTTCCACAGTCATCTGAGGAAGTTTGTATTGGTCTTTTTCGATGACATACTCATATATAGCAGGACTTGGGAGGAGCATCTCCAGCATATAGAGGCAGTATTACATATCTTGGAAGAGCAACAGTTCTATGCTAAGCTCTCCAAGTGTGAGTTTGGGATGACGGAGATGTTGTAACTTGTATTTGGGTCACATTATTGGAGTGGACGGAGTTAGAGTCTATGAGGAGAAGATCAGGGCCATCAGAGATTGGCTGGAGCTGAGGAACGTGACGGAACTTCAAGGATTCATTGGCATATGTACTTATTACAGTAAGTTCATCAAAGGTTTCTCACAGCTTGCTGCACCCCTTACAGATTTGACAAAGAAGGGGGCATTCAGTTGGTCGGATACAGCGCAGCGAGCCTTTGACAGGCTCAAGGAGGTGATGAGTAGCTGCCCAGTGCTTGCATTGCCGGATTTTACGCAACCATTTGTTTTCGAGTGTGATGCGTCGGGAGAGGGGATCGACGCAGTATTGATGCAGGGAGGACACCCTATAGCCTTTGAGAGCCGGAAACTCCTTCCACACGAGAGGTTGTATTCTATATACAATAAGGAGATGTTGGCCATTATGCATGCATTGGCCAAATTCCGGCAGTACTTGGTGGGGAACAGGTTCAGGGTGAGGACTGATCACAACAGCCTCAAGTTCTTTTTGGAGCAGAAGCAGCTACAAGAGAGGCAACAGAAGTGGATTAGTAAGATCCAAGCATATGACTTTGACATTGAGTATGTCAAGGGTAAGAATAATGTGGTAGCAGATGCCCTTTCACGTAGACCAGCTACGTTATCTCTTATGAGCTTGGATACAGATTGGAGGACTTGACTTTTAGTAGAGTACTCCAAAGATAGATTTGCATGTGAGGTTCTGGATGGACAGGTGGAGAATGACAGGTACAAGGTGGTCGATGAGATCATCTACTATAGGGACATGATCTTCTTGACTTAGGGATCTCTGCTCAAGAAGAAGATACTTCAGGCATCACATGATTCACCATTGGCCGGTCATCAGGGGTTTACCAAAACCTACAGGGCCATTAGAGAGAGGTTCTCATGGAAGGGCCTCAAGGAGGACGTACTCCAGCACATCAGGGAGTGCGATGTTTGCCAGAGGAACAAGGGGGAGATGAGCCATCTCGCAGGATTATTGCAGCCTCTTCCCATTCCGGAGGGGAAATGGGAGAGTATATCGATGGACTTCATCACAGGGTTGCCCATGGTGCATGGCAAGGATTGTATCTTTGTCGTTGTTGATCGACTGACAAAGTATGCGCATTTTTTCGCCATATCCGCGCACTTCACAGCAGCACAGGTGGCCGAACTCTTCTTCAGGGAGGTTTTCAGGCTACATGGTCTTCCTTAGACCATCATCAGTGACAGGGACAGTCGCTTCATGGGCGGATTTTGGCAGGAGCTTTTCCGGTTAGTGGGGACGGAGTTGACACCGAGTACCAGTTATCACCCACAGACGGATGGACAGACATAGATAATTAACAAGTGGCTGGAGGGCTACTTGCGTAACTATGTCAGTGGGCAGCAGCGAGCATGGCTGAAGTGGTTGCATCTGGGGGAGTACTGCTATAACACGACACATCACATGTCCATTGGTATGTCACCATTTTATGCTTTGTATGGGTATCATTCTTTATCTTTTGCTGATGTGATGTTCAGTGCTAGCAAGGCTTCTAGAGCCAAGATTTGGATCCAAGAGAGTCAGGACATTCTCCGAGCTCTCAAGGATAATATGGCTATAGCACAAAACCAGCAGAAGCTGTATCCTGATAGAGGTCGGGTGGAGAGACAGTTTGAGGTAGGGGACTTGGTCTACCTACGATTACAGCCATATCGACAGTCGTCACTGAAGCAGAAGGGAGCTAAAAAGCTCAAGCCCCACTTTTACGGGCCATACAGGGTGATACGTACGATTGGACAGGTTGCGTATGAGTTGGAGCTGCCCCAAGGCAGCAAGATCCATAACGTTTTTCATGTATCATGCCTGAAGAAGGCACTGGGGCGTCTGGTGACAGTGACAGATGAGCTACCACCCACGGATGATGAAGGGCATTTGGTGTTGCAGCCAGAGGCTATTATTGATACCAGGGAGAGGTAGCTACGAAGCAGGACAGTCCGGGAATTCTTGGTGAGGTGGAAGAACTTGCCGGATGAGGATGCCACTTGGGAGAGTGAGAAGATTTTGCAGCATCCATCACTTCAGTTGCTTGAGGACAAGCAACATTTTGCCGGGGGAGACTGTAATATTCCTAATTAGCAGTGGCTAATTGGAATATTCGATTTTGCTCAATTTTGCCGTCTATAGTTTATTAATAAATAAAAAGGTGAGTAGAGAGAGTCTAACTCACTTTTTGGAATAAAACCCACTCCCTAGTAGCACAACATTGTGACTTAAAGGGAGCCAAGGGGGCCAAGCACCACGTAGAGAGGGGGCCCACGTATGCACTAGGAGAGACTGCGCAGATGAGGAGGAGCACGTGGCAAGAGAAAGGCTACATTGAGGAGATAGGCCTTAGGGTTTTGAGGAAGGCCAACGTTATAAAAGAGGGAGGAGCCTCCTCATTTGAGGCATTCGTTGTTGATGATATTGAGCTGGTCGTTTTGACTTCTTGAGCACACTGGTTGTTTAACCTGTCTGCAGCACTGTTTAGTGCGTTGAGTGTCTCCGGTCGGAGATCTCGCCCTTAGCCCGGGGGACTTCGAGTGCCTACTCGGGCAAGGTATTTTCTTCAGTATTTTGTGGGAGGTTTTGGTGTTTGGTTTTGTTGCGGAGGTTAGCATTTAGAGAGACTGCGCAGTCATTGAGAGGGAGGACGCAGTCCATCTAGGAGGAGCTCCGGTTTGGGATTTTTGCAGGGGTTTGTGCCGGGAGATTGAGCAAAGGATCAGCCTTTGCCTTTAGGAGGATTTTGGTGGATTTTGAGGTGGTATTTCATTCATTCCTATTCAGCCTCTGCGCAGAGCCTTGGAGGCCAGCGTAATTCCCCAAGGGGGTGTTTTTCGGGGGTCAGCCATTTTTGATATGGTTTGTGGGTTTTGCCGAGATTGGTGAGTAGAGGAGGATTCCAGATTTTCAGCTCATTTCGGCAAGGGGAACAACCCCTAGTCTTCAGTTCATTTCAGCAGTAGCAGCTACACGGCAGTTTCCCAGCAGTTGGGACGCAGTTCAGAGAGCAGCCATTTCCTGCGTATTCCGAGAGTATTTCTTCAGTTGCCTTGAGCAAGTTTAGGTGCCATCACTCTGATCACCTATTGTACTTCATTATATTTCTCAGTTTAATAAAATGGCTTAGCATTCTCTCTCTATATTTCTGGATGATTTGTCGTATATTCTTTCTATGCTATTGTATGTCCGCTGCACTGTTATCTTTATATATTTCCGGGCATTCTAGTTCTATACCACTTGGTGTGTTTATCTCATACTCTTAGACGCAATCTGAAAAGGGCCAGGTAGCCCCCAGATTTCGTCCTCTTTTCAGAGGCGGCATATCTGGTAAACGCCCTCCCAGTCCATCTCTGGTTGGAGTTTGTCGTGTTTTAGAGATATCCCCGAAACGGGATATTACAGCAGAGCCTTAAGTGCTTTTGCAAGTTGGTCAGATTACAATTTACAACATTGTAGAGTTACCCTATGCATGAACATAATAAGGCTCATAGCTACATGTGAAGACTCAATCATTTTAAGACGCTTGATCTCTCAAGTTTCCTCCTTTAATATATTATTTCGAGTGAAATTTTGGATTTTGTATCTACTCAGTTGTTCGCAGCTGAAATAATGCCAGTGGATGTAAGAGTCTGCTGAGGTCACTATATGCTAAGATAATGTGAACAAAAAATGCCAAGTCGACATTTCATTTACCAGATTGGAGAGGGTTAGAATATATGAAGAAAACGGAAAAAATGCACTTTTCTACTGCCAAATCAGTATTGTGGATCAGAATAACAAGTGAACTGCTTCGTCAGAAATATTAGACAATTGTACCTACAAAAGCCAGAACCTTGGTAATTTAAATGAAATATATATTTCAAACCTGAAAGCAGGAAATACCCAGAAATATTATGCCTGACCAACCCAATGATACCTTTGAAATTATACTTATATAGCATAGTCTAGAGTCTAGACCCCCTTAGAGGGCATGATTCCTTTCTGCCCCAAGTGTCTCCATGTTAGTTGTCTTCAAACCCTGCCACTCAGATCACGAGCTAATTTTTTTTAGCTCAGACGCAGAGACCCATCTTAACCCTGGTTCTAATAAACATCCAGAGGGATCCAAAAACACTTGACGTGCAAGCTTCAATGCTTTTGCACCATGACATAGTCACATACCATTAAAAAAACATTGAGATTTGCACTGTCTTTTTTAATCCTTCTAGATTCATACTAAACTTGAGGTTAATATGGATTATAGTTGTTTTTTAAAAAGCCCCAAGGATTATATTGTTGGTAATATGGCACAATGTGCAGGATCCTGGTTCGTTTCCGATGGCATCAGTGACACTGAGTAAACATCATCTGCTTTGCATTGGATACCATCCTCAGATTGAGGGATGCACGCAGGGAATTATTTCCAAGGAAAAAAAATAGTTGTTTTTTAAATATGGTAAGCAAGATGTCAAATCCCATAGTTGTTTTTTAAATATGGTACGCAAGATGTCAAATCCTGGTAGTGCAACTGGACTTCCCGAGCTTAGTTCTGTGAAGCGATCAAGGTTCAAAATTCGTGATAGTTGGGAGGACACCACAAAAAATCCGATCATGTTAAGGGTTGGTGTGGTTAAATGCCATCCCAGGAAAATTTTGATGAGTTAGATACTCTGACTAGTGGTTTCTTAGACCACAGGCTAGTCACACAAGTCAGGAACACCCTAACAAACATATATACATAGGCATAGATAGCACCAAACTTCTATGAGGCCATGCCACAGATCTTAGCATTTGGTGAAAGAATGTTTCCTGGAAGCATGTGGATAGCTGGATCTATGCTGTGAGCAACTTTAGCATATTACAATAGACTGCATCGATTTCAAAAACAAGAGCTGTAAAAAAAATCTAAATATAACTACTTAAAAACGAAATTCATGGACCACTGTTCAAAACTTCTGTGAAACATGTGTAAATCTCTGGGGTTTTCAGTTGAAAAGAAGACAATGCTATGAAGAACATGAAATGAATGAATGATTAAATAACAAAGCAAAGAGGAAGGAAAATGGAGAATGCAGCACCTGACCCATTGGCTCCGACTAGAAGCAGTCTAGATCCGGGGGCGACGCTCACACTGAAATTGGTGATGAATGGCGGCTGACCCATGTAAGCAAAATGCAGCCCCCATACTTGGATGCTACTGGTGCTGCTCCCCTTCTCCTGCTCCTGCCCCATATCTCTTGTCGTCTCCATCTATTCTCGACCTTAATTCCTTCTGCTTCCAATTCTAATTACAGAAGCATAAGCAATATAGATGATGGATTAGTTGCGAATTGAACACGCGTGTAACACCAATGATCGGTTCTAAATATCTCCCGCATCACCAGGTTAAATATAATTTGTGCCAGTGCAAATGAATGCATTCCGATAGACGTCACCCTCAGTTTGTGTGGTCACTTCAATTTCAATGACTTTGCAGCTCTTGGTTCTCACTGTTCCACCGAAGCAATCTCAACACACCAACCTCCTCAAAATTTGAAAAGTACTTTTCTTTTCGCTAATCCAAATCAATGTGTAACAGATTTCTCTGATCTCTGTATAATATAAAATGAAATGATCAGATTTGGAAAGTAAATTCTTTTAAAAAATCAATAAAATGTGAATTAATCGTTCCAGCACCCATTAAACTACTTTTGCACCAATCATAAAAAAAAAATGTGAATTAATCGTTCCAGCGCCCATTAAACTACCTTTGCACCAATCATACAAAAAAATGTGAATTAATCGTTCCAGCGCCCATTAAACTACCTTTGTGCCAATCATATCATCAAACGTTTAACTGTTACAACGTTCACTGAACTAGGTTTGCTCTTTTGCACCAAAGAGATCATCGAACGTTCTGTCTCTTTTGAAAATGGAAGAGAATCAAATGGGTTTAGGCAATATGATCGAACCATACATCATAGCCTCTTAGGGTTATGGTAGAGAAAGTGAAAATGAACCAGAGGAAAGTTTCATTTTGTTAATTTTAAGAAAGTACTTGATAGTGTCACTCAACCATCTTTACCTCAATAATTAAAAGACTCTACTTTTTAAAATATCAAATTATATCGTGTATAATCATTTTATATACAATGAATTTAGTGATATATAAAATAATTTTAGTGATTTTAGATCAAATGAAAATTGGTAAAATTTTATTATATTTTACAATATTATTAGTATTAAATAATATTATTTTATATTTTTCTTATTAAATAATATTATATTTGTCTTTGTTTATATATAAATGTATTGATGGTAGTATGCTTCCAAAATTGTTTTTGCTTTGTTAAGAGGTAGTCTTCCTAGCATGTAAAGAAATTAGTTCAGGCATTTAGAATGAGTAAAAGCATGGCCCTTTACTGTTCACCAACAGGGAATTCTAGGTAGCCAAGATCCAAAGGCCTTTGGCATGAATAAAAGCCTAGCTCTTTACTGTTCACCAAGAGGTAATTCCAGGTAATTGTCACATTGTTACTTTGACAACTGAGTAATGATAGGTTTTCCATTGTTTATAAACAATAGAGAGAGAGATTTATTGAACAAATAGTTTATAAATAAATTGAATTTAAATGAAGATTATATTATTCTTAATGTTAGTATTATAATCATTTTATTTTTTAAATGTCATTTTTGCGTGGAGAGGATGGTAGAGAAGTTGTAATGTCATGTGTCTTGTCTTGTCATATTTAACATTTTAACTTAATCAAATTACATAAACTTAAAAGCTAGCAATTGCACCACATGTTGCAAACGAAACGTCATAAGGCAGTAGCATAGGAAAGAGTAGCCTAGAAGAAACAAGATGTTGCAAAGGAGTCATCGTGAAGGAATGAAAGGAAACTTTTGCTACTATGGAAGCATGTTGTGAAGGTTTCAAAGATATTGATGATAAGAGTGATCAACATGTTAACACTCCAGAAATGCTGGGAAGATACACGGAAGAGGTAGTTCTAAAGGATTAACCCTCCTGTATCACCAAACTGTCATCAATACACATATATGTAAACCAACATAATATGTTCACATATATATATATGTGTGTGTGTGTGTGTGTGTGTGTGTGTGTGTGTTGTTAAAGATATTGAAATAGGCAATTGGGGGTGAAAATCCTTTGGTGATTAATCATGAAAATAATCATGAAATGACTAAAGAGTACCATTTATACATCAATGATGATCGTTGATTGAATCACTCTACTTCCTGACTTGTAGATTCATATGATGTTGTTAACTGGTTCAAACAAAATTTAAGCCATGTTGTTGGGTGCTGGTTTTGTACATTTTTCCTACACTTATCTTCCTCATTTTGCTTCATAGCTATAACCAATGGGAGTATCTTTAGCCCTTTTTCCTACCTTTTTACCCTAACTTGTGTTGTTTCACCTTGCTTTCGCTACTTTGCCAATTCACCAATTAATATGATCTATTATACCTTTGTATGACTATTTGATGGTGAATGTTTGGAGAAGGTCGATGGTCTTTGTGTTGTCCTTTCATATGTCATTTGTAGCACCAAAGATCTCGGACACGGAGTTCACAGGAGCAGTTCGTATGGTGTTGTTACAGCAAAGCGATGTTGTTACACCTTGTTGTTACAGACCCGCTAGCAAACTTTTGTTACACTCTGTTGTTACAGACTCGTTGGCGAACTGTTGATACAGTTGTACCGTTTACTGCTCTTGTCTATATTGTCGTTGATTTGTCCTCTAGCGATTGCACTACAGTTGTGTTTTCATTATGATAGTTGTAGGAGTTGTTAGCATTGTATTTTTTGGATAACAGACTAAGGGCGGTTCCGATTGTAATCTTTTATTTTCTAATAAGAACTTTATTAGGAAGTGGTTATAACTGTATGAGTTCTATTTCGATCAGCATGAGAATCGTAAACTGATCTATCCCTGGATTTTCTGATGTAACCACTATATATCTCTCAGCCCTAGAGGTCGAGAGGTTAGCGGAGAACAGCATTGTTTTGGCTCTATAATTGTGTTCAGATTAATACAGATCATCCTGTTATTGTTGTTACATGTGTGATTCTATTTAGTTTCCGTTAAATTCTTCCTCTACCTGCGTCCTGCTAGGGAGGAAGGGCCCTCCTTCTTAGTAGGGATTGCAGTGATTAAAGTTGTTGTGTGTATGTAATTGTATTTCAGTTTACGTATCATTAGAGTGTTGTTGTTGCTATTCAGCTGAGAATATATCTGCTTCAATTTCAATACTTTATATGTTGTTACACATGTGAATAGAGATACCAGCTAGGTACTTATTTTATGGCGAGCTAGACAGATCAATTGAAGTGTGATCTCAATCTTGTAGATTTTTTTATTTTTGCATGAGTGATTTATTTCTAGCATTTACTTCAGCAACGATTTCTTTTCTTTGAAATTACTTATGGCTGGTGTATCGGCACAGACAATGCAACTGTCATTGGAATAAATAGACGTCCCTGGATTGATAATTAACTGTGTGTTGTTCATTCATTTAATAAGTGATTTATATAGTCCAACATTTTGGCACCATTGCCGGGGATGACAGTGACGATCCAATCAATCAGAGTTGTTGCTAAGAAGTGCAATTTCCCTATGTTTTCATATAGTGTCTCCAACAACACAATTGTCGAGCAGTAAGACGAGAGGTAAGAACCTGCGCAACACTCTAACAGGCTTGAGTGATCTCGCCAATGTCTTGCTGAGACACTTAGGAATTGAATTTTGGGTGTTTTTTAGGGTGCTTTCAGCTATACAGTCGTTGGGCAGTAAGACAAGAGGTAAGAACCTGTGCATCGCTCTAACAAGCTTGAGCGGGGTCACTGCTGTAGAAACTGAAGCACTTATAGGATGAATTGATATGCATAGGGCCCATCTGTGTCGGTAGGACAACATCAACATCTACAAACACCCCCCACTCTACTAACTACAGGAAAGATGGGTCGTAAGAAGGAAAAGAAGAGGGCAGATTTGGGAAGGAAAACATTCTTTGGAGATCTGATTTCAAGGGTAGAAAAGGAACAGTTCACGTCATACAGAGATAATAGGAAGACAGGACCACAAAAAGCAGCTACCATATCAAGGCCTGGACCATCGATGTCTTCAGTGGCTGGACCTCACCATCCTTCAAACAACATATCCACTCCTGATATCAAAACTCTAGACTCAAAACAACAGTGGAGAATTATTGATCAGGATCTGAGAATTGAAGGACACGGAGAGACCAGTGGGGATCATCAGGAACCCGAGGAACAACAATCAGTTGATCATCAATTGGACGCTGGTAGTGCTGTTAAAAAATTGATCCTGGAGTATCCTGATCCTTCTATTTGTCAATCTCTAGTACACTCTGAGGCTAGTTCATCCTATCAAGAAGAATTAGCCATGGGGGACAAGAATGTTAAAACAGATAGCTCTATTACTTTTGAATTCCCAATAGTAGTAACACGGGATGAGGCTCCTATGAAGAACATCCCTTTATCATCCCTACCATCCTTTCAAGGGATGGCTGTTGAGGATCCTGATACCTTTCTGTTCGAATTCGATGTGCTGTGTAGAGGTTATGACTATACTTTAGACGCCCAGAAGCTGAAATTATTCCCTGCTACTCTGAAAGGAGCAACATTAAGATGGTTCATGAGATTAGGTGCTAGCATAATTCAAACATGGAATGATATGAGACAAGCCTTCCTCTTTAAGTATCAGGACTATTGCCAAACCAGGGATTTGAAGGACGAAATTTTCAGAATTGCACAGAAGGAGGAGGAAAGCCTAGAAGATTATCTGGAGCGATTCCACTACAATTTACAGAGGTCTAAGTTTAGTAACTTAGATCCGGAGATTCTAAAGCCAATATTTTTAAGAGGTTTAAGAGATGATTGTCTAGAACATCTTAACATAATAGGAAAAGGAGACATATCGCAAGAAATGTTTGATGAGATAATGAAGCTTTACCTACGTAGCTCAAGAGGATTGGTCAAGGGGAAAGTTTCAGTTCAGGACCCTTCACTTTGGATACAGAAGTCCACAACCCTTCACTTCGGATACAGAAGTCCACAAGTGGAGGAGTAACCAGAGCGGAGATCGGGAACTTAATCGAGGATTTTAAAACCGATCTCCTTAGTACTCTCTCTGCCCAGATCACTACGGTACAAGTCGAGAAGGCACAAGCAGAAGCTGAGGTAGCCTTAGCAATATTCTACCCCCGATGCAAAAAGAAACATTTGGAAAGAGAATGCGAACTGAATAGTGTCAGCCTGTGCAACATCTATGAGTTGGTGCACTCTACAAATCAGTGTCCTGAGTTGCCCAAACTTAAGGCGGTACTCCAAGAATAAAGCGAGGATGTTCATTCTTCTTATTTTATCGGATCAAAGAGACCATGGCAACTGCGACCTACAGGTATGCCTTCAGATTTTTCTTCTTTTTATCCTTGGAATGATATTTATAACAGTCAGCTATACCCTGTGTTACACAGTAATTTGTCACCGTCCCTACCAGTCCCCGTCCCGCACAATGGAGGACCCATTATGTGACCTGTGAGCAATGTCAAGCCTTGAAAATACCATCATTGCATCCCTTTCCATGAGGACAATATTTCTCCTGTTGATCATTTCCTGAACAGACCCCTAAAAACACATGTTTTTGCATTGGCGCTGGTAGTCCGTTATGTACTCGCGCCAATGGGGGAAAATTAACACTGAGCCCGCGCCAATTGGCGCTCTGTCCCAGTGTTGTACCCGCGCCACTCTGTTTATGGAAAGTTTTTTAAAAAAAAGAGGCGAAGTTTCGATTACAACAACTTCGTGGATGAGTCATCAGGAGTGGTTTCGCCTGGATAACCACGGCCTTCCTCCTTTGGCCTCTTGTTTCAACCATATGGGGAACCTCCCAAAGGATAAGGCCTCCCTTCCACTATTGTAGGGATCCCAACCTCCTCCTCTCCTCTATAAATATAGCCTTCATCCATTGATGAAGGGGCTGAAGAGCTGAAAGGCTGAAAGGAT